>JAVQIZ010031626.1:0-10111 GCA_036023535.2 Galaxias brevipinnis
TGTTTGTTTGTGATCCCTGGGTTATTGTTAAACGACCCCCCCCCCCCCCCCCCCCGCTCCCAACCCCCACCTCCCCCCAGGGAACAGACCTGTGGACTGTGTGCTAAATTAGACACGAACAGGACTGCGATGGAAACAACAACACACTTGAATTTCTCCGGGAACACACTGATGTTCCATGTGGTATGTTTGCACTACTTCCATGGTAAATGCATTTGGGAATACTTCAATGGTGATAACATATGAATGATTGGAACCCAAATTAAAGCAAATCACGCTGTAATGCCTGTTTGATTTCCTTTTAGGATGAACATGTTGGAGAACGGCTTTTCCCTTGTTATTCAAAGATATGGCATGGACAAAAGAGCTCTACTCCTTTCCTTTCACAAATGGCATTAGTTACCAGTGAAAGTTCCAGCCTCAACAACTAGACAAGAGATGCAACCCTTTAATCAGAAGGAACATCCATTAGCAGTAGTAATAGCAGCAGAGACAGCCACAGCACCTATACCTCCCTGCCTTCTCTAATGGACGACCAAATGACATCTGCCAAAAGTGTAGAGTACACTTTGGCTTTCAGGGGAAAACTGTAAAGGGTAAGTGTGGTCAAGTGCTTAGAGACTGAAGTGCCACGTAAATGTTGATAGTAGGGGGGTGCAAATGAAAATCTCTGGTGGTATGCAATGTTCAAATTCAGGGTCGGTCAAAAGAAAAAATAGGCGCTTAATTATCCAGATGTCTCAAATGAAATATAGTGATGTATTTGGAAACCACAGCAAGTTCTCCACGCAATGACGCCGCAACAGCTGCACCATAGTAGTGAGATGACTAGCGGGTGTTCTTAGCCAGAAAGAAAACAGTAGCTCCTGGGTTGCCACGTACTTTACATTCATAATAATCCTGAGTTGCCATGTACTTTACATGCATAATAATCATCCAACACCTTGAAGCTTCCACTCCTAAATGCTTTAACATAAATTATGTCCTAATCAGACTGTGCTCAGTGAACTTTTTTCCAATCAAAATAAACTGTTACATAATGTAAATTATATATATTTTTAAGATCAATAACACACACACACACACACACACACACACACACACACACACACAAGGGGAATGTTATCTGGTGAAGCTATAGTTGTTCAATCCTGTTTCATCTTTTACCTCAGACATTAGGATTTTCAAACCGCTGAAGTACTCTTCTCATCAGCGTCTTGTTTACAATCCCCGCTCAATAACTGAAGACTAGACACTGGCAGGAGCTCAAGGTGTTCTCATGAGAAAGGTCCCAAAATTGCTTTTGTGGCATCGGCTGTTGATAAAATCCTTCCAGAACACTTAGGAGCTTTAGCCGCGTGGATGTATAAGTCAGTGTCTGTAAGGAGGGATACAAACCTTGCTACCTGGCAACCCAGACAAACCTGGAGAGGTGCACGTTATGGCCACTCATATTCAGATGGTTCATTACAAAATTGTTTGTTTTTGTTTTATCTTTCTCATTTGGTTCTTGTCATAAATTACCCAAAAACAACTTATAAAATCAAGTTTAAGTTTTCAGAAACAGTCCTACCGTTGTGACCTGACTGTGAACCTCAGATTCCTGTGTTCTAATGATACACGTCTTGAAACAGATGTCTGACTGATTATCATTTGGGAACTGAAACACACCATCATCTTTCCAAACCTTGGTTGAAACCCTGATGTGGTTGTTCGAAAGTGTCCAGACTCCACGTGAATAGATGGAAATCAAACAGCCATCCCAGCAGGAACAGCAACATGCTGCTCAGCTGGTGAAAGGAGACATACTTTCATGAAACCAAGGTAAGAAAAAAAATCTCACTTCCACCGTAAAAAAAAAAAAACTGCCAAAATAAGCTATGGTAATTACAGTTGCGCACAGAAACCTAATTACCTTTTTATTCAGGCTCAAATCTGTTTTTCTTACTCTTCTGATTTCCTTTGAAAGGCAGGCTTCTGGAGTCTTTAAATAACCCAAACTGATATTGAAATCAGCAAGTCAGAGTCCAGCTGAGCTCATTGAAAGCGTTAGCATAAGTGCGCCAATCCCTCTTCTAAATACTATCTGACAAAGAGGGGTTTTTCCTCTCAATTACAGCATTTGCTTGGAAATCAAAGGTTTGTTAAGGTTAATTGGCTATTTAAGGTGAGATTTTGGAGACAGAGACCCCCCCTTAGCATCGTTAGCCCAGCTAGCTGCGCCCCTAAAAGCCCCCATGCTGACCTTAGCCAGCTGATGGATATCTGATTCATTGATCCTGGCGAGAGCAGCACCATGGTGCCGCAGTGCTGGCGGCTTTAAGACCCTCATTACACGGAGGGATTACATCTCCCAAGGAATACGATTTGTGGTACAACGTAAAATGGCACGGAGTGGGATACAAACTGAGATAAGGCCGAGAAAACATGGAGAGAGGGAGAAAAGCCAACTTGGAATCTTTTTTTATTACAGTTTGTGCGGTTCTTCAGTTTGGAGATCAGGTGACCTCAGTGACTACTCCATGACACTTACATAATATTACTTGAGCTACTGGATTGTAGTCAGTACACTCAACAAGTGAAAGGAAGCGTAAATGTGTTAGACAATACAATAATAGTTCTACATCTAAAGCATCAAGGCAAATCGCTGTTATGTCTGTCTTTTCACATGAGGGCTTTCACACGAAGCACTTGACAATAATACTACATACAGCAAACACATCAGAGGCCTTCCACAACAGTCCCCCAACAAGGCCATCCCAGGGAGATCCAGTAAGATAGATGTCGTTTGAAGACCGGAAAGCTTCGAAATGTCGTCCTTGGTATCAGACATGCCGAAGAGAGGGGGAACACGGAGCAACCGGAGCGACAGAGAGATGCAAGGTAATTGCAGCGCGGTGGACACAATGAGGCCACTCATGTCAAGAGGCATATTCACCACTACTGCAAATCAGTTCTACTCAGTTTTCACTCTATTTTTCTTATTTTATTGTGTTTTTTTGGCCTACGGAAGAGAGTGGGTTGGGGAGGGGGCCGTTATGCAACGTGACCCATTGACACCTTCTCAGACGCCATGACGTAACTCTCCGATGTTGTGCTGGGGCTTGTGAAAGGAATCGCAAACATGAAAAATGAGACAGGAATACTAGATATGCAGAAACCACTTTGCTGCGCTGCATTCTCCACAAACGACGCGTTAATGATGGTCGGGCTCTCAGACAATGTGTCTGAAAAAAAAAAATGTTGGTCTGTTTTGTTTTGGTTGGAGTTATTTGGGGGTAACAAGGTCATGCATTTTTTTTTCAAGAGGCAAACCAAATTTAAATATACAATTCGCTTTTACATTTGAGCCCTCTGCACGAACACACACACACACACACACACACACACACACACACACACACACACACACACACAAAAAACACAATATAACACGTTAACAACCAATAAGAGGGAAAGAAGTAGCCCTGCATGTAATAACCCAAAAAAATTGTTCAAATGAAGCAAATAGAAAACAAATGACTGTGGCTTCCTCTAGCCTAACCACAAATGTGAAACCTTAACTCCATATGACTGACTCTACTTTGTGTCACCTCTTGAATCTTGTGTCACCTACGAGGTGCCGAGTATTTTAAAAGCAGCTTTACCCAGGTACACGTCCATCTGGACTGTTTCGTTAGGGATACCAGGGATATGATCTATGGATGTGTTTGTGAAAGGAGACATGAAAAGAATGCAGCCCTGCATCACTTAGCATCTTAATGCAAGGTGCGACATTGCCATTACATATCCCAGAAGTACTGTATGAGTACCGCCTGAGTAACTTTGCCATCTGTTGACAACATCTACACGTGGGGTAATTTGTTACGGAGAACAGCAGGATGCAAATTAATACATTTATTTATGATCCTGGAGTGCGTTTGCCAAATGTAAATATCATCGGTCATGTGTGGCAGTTTTGGACAGGGAGTACTACCAGAACCCTTGAGAAGAATGGAGCTGGGAATTCGTTTTGACTATTCATTGTAAGTCTCCAGATGCATTCCATAAATGCGGAACATTTTAAATGTAGGCTCGATAGGGGGTTTCTGTCTATAAGGCCCGGAATCACAGTCGAAAGAACGTGATAGGAAGATATTTGTGCTTTTCCAAACACATGGCAAAGGAAAGGTATTGAAATGAAATCTCAACCCAATATTGGATGTCAGATCTAAAGTGCAAAATTGCTCTAGAAAAAAAGGCAGAGCAGATGAAGAAAAAAAAAAAGCTGCACAATATGTCTCAATGGGTACTTGCAATTCCTTGCGCCACAGAAAAGTGTCTTCTAAAATATGGAATCAGTCCCAAATGTTATATTCCTGAAGGAGCAGTATCTCATTTTGTATGTATAACTTTGAAAAGGTCAGGGGCAGAGCAGACACACAGCGGAGAACCGTTGTGAACCATCAGCAGATGACTGCGCTGAAGACAAGATTGGGAGGAGAGAGGGAGTGAGGGAGGAGAGAGAGAAAAAGGAGATAGAGTAAGAGACAGGAGAGGGAGACAGGGAGCATACTGTGCCAAACGATTCTCCTGGGGCTGTGACTGTGTATACTGTTTGTGTGTGTGTGTGTGTGTGTGCATGTGTGTGTGCGTGCAACCTAAAACTGTCCAGATTTCTCTCTGTTCTACATCTGAAAGCGTTCATGGTTAAGCTAAAAGAAAATCTCAATATATGTTTGCCATGATTGCCTATTCATCTGACTTTGTATTATAACTTCAATGTAATTAGTCAATGCCTGGTAAGCTATTCATCTCATTAGATACCACTCCAGTGTCTTACCTGAAATGAGAGCACCAACCCAGGTTATAGACTACATTAATAACCACCAGAATACATTTACTGGATGTAAGGTCTGGTAACGAGTAATCTTCAAAGCTAATTGTTGGTCGAGAAGCAATTTATGAAAGGACCTGTCTCAAAAGTGCTGATGTAAGCTGTGACACTGGCCCGCTGTTTGTTTTCAGTTTGTAATACTGCAGGACACGGCACTCTCGCATACTGAGTAATGTGGGATTTTGTAGTCCGCGCGCCCATCCGCTTTGCCCTCCTCTGTATTACCCTGCTGGCTGCGGCCCTGCCTTCGTTACATTGGCGAAATGTATTTCTGTCACATTGTGGATGTGTGTTGGCAGATAAACCCTAACAAATAGAAGCCCGCTTTGATGAAAGCGAGGCAGATCTGCCAGCGAGGTTAAGCCTTTCATAAATTGAAATCTAACTGAAAAAGATAAGTCTTCTTTCTTTTCTTTTTTTTTCACCCTGCATGAGTTGTGAAGTGGGCTTTTTGTCAAGTGTTTGTTTTTTTTGCCTTTCCTTTTTTTTTGGGACTGACTACTCCTCCACGAGTGGGCAAGACACTGTAGTTCTCAGAAATGGAAAGTTTGTCATACAAATGGCAACAAGGCTCTTGAGTTACTAAAATGGTGGTGTGACATATTGTTGCCATGTGTCGTGTCCTGCCATTGGTGCAAACTGTAGCACTCAGTGTCATTGAGGGAAGCTGTTATCACAAAGCTCCCAAAGGAAACATACATAATGAATGGAGGGGTGAGCGGCTTCCAAGCTGTAAGATAAACTAATATCAGCATCAATAATGATAAATACTGTCAACTGCAACTACGACGTATGGCATGTGTCAAACTATACTTAAATTCATGTTAGATTAGAAGGAATGCACACACCCGTTTCCAACACGTGGCAAGAGCATGACTGGCATGGTTATTTTACTTCTGTGTGAAGTAGTCTATGTTTTATTCATGACCTGATACTCCAAGTCTGGCTAAGTAGGAAGACTTGCTATCTTTAAATCAATCATATCTATTTTGGTGACTTTGAAAACATAAAGTCAATTAGTTTAATTGCTTTTAACATCAAATGATTTAACTCTCAAAGAGATTCATTTACATTTTGATTTACCAAGTTCTAATCAGAATTCTGTGAGAATTTGCAGGGGGAAATATCCACGCCATGCTGAGTTTAAATTTGACATTTAACTTTCATCTAATGCAAAAGTAGATGGATCAATAAGCGCATGCTGAGGTGATTGAGTCTATGTTGGAGCATGCTGTACCCACAAACCAACATGAAGCCTTTGACAGGGACAAACTCTGTCAGGAAGCTGTTGGAACTCTTTTTGTCCATATAATGTTGGTCTCGTAAACGCTGAATTTGACCCTCAAAGTTAGAAAAACCCCAAATGATAATGGTATTTAGAAAATGTTGATATGCAAAGCATATTCTAAAATAAATCTTCAAAACTAAAATAAAGGTCTCCAAGAATCCGCTGTAAGTCTCTACGACTGATTTATAGCAATGTATTGTAATTCAAATGTTTTAATAAGGATGCATGTAAGGAATGGAGATCCATCCATCCATTTGCTATACCGCTTATCCTTTGCAAGGTCGTGGAGGGGGGGGGCTGGCGCCTATCCCAGCTGAAATGGGGCGAGAGGCGGGGTACACCCTGGACAGGTCGCCAGTCAATCACAGGGCAGGAATGAAGATACGACATGAAATTAGAATGTGTAATCTATGTGTCATTTATAGACACACCGGCACACAGACCACCAGCTTTATTTCCATAGGGAGGTGTGGGCAGGTTTGATTGAGCCATCAGACTGAAAAGGATGCCAGCCTGCAATGACTGCACTTAGAGCCAATTGCTCTTGTATAACATCAAGTACCACTCTCCTGAAAAATACATATATAAAAAAAACTCTCTTCATTCTTTGAATATTTCATAAACATTTGATAGAACGGTGGGATCAGAGGAAACTCGGAGGCTCTCTGTTTTATTGATGCAGTCAGTAGTGTCTGTATGTAAATTATACCATCAAGTTGGCTCATCCGTGAACCCTGGACGTCTTCGTCTCCCGAAAGAATGTTCTTCTTTTATCTCTGTGAAACATCGAAGACGAGCGAAACACAAGTTGGGTAATTTCATTTTCTGAACTTTTCGATTGACTTTTGTCAGGTAATACTCCGGGCTCGTAGAAACTTATCACAAAAAAAACCAGCCCATCCATCTTTAATTGTTTTATGCACGGTATAAAGTTTAGAGCATTATAAATGTGTTTCTCCCTTCCATATTTCATACCGCACCAGTTTATATTCAGTATTAAAGACCGAGGCTGTCTGCGAGGATCATGTAGAACAAGATGTTGCAAAAGAAGCCTGAGGGGGGTTTCTGTATGTGATTTCACTGTCGTAAACTGTGCAATGCTATGTGTATAGCTGCTACCAGTAGTGGATGGTGGGACATCTGAATTCCTCAGGGCACCCATGACGTACGGAACCTCATTCAAATCTGTTGGTTCCCAATTTGAGACGCATGAATCATATGGAAGTCTAGTTTAGCCCTCATGCAGGAGTCAAAGGTTACATTATGACTAAGCCCAAAATAGTAGGTCAGATTTATTTATAAAGTCAAAGTGGTTGCCCGGGTGACAGTCAAATCTGCTGTGACGAGGTTAGTCACACCAAATGTCTGGCCGGCGGACGTCGACCCTGTTGACTACATGGTCAGAATCAAATCAGAGCAAGACAAACAGAGACCAATGCTTGTTGACTTAAAGCCAGGCGAGGCATTATTAGCCCGAGGCAATACTCGGGCTGTGACACCTACGCGTACATGAGCGGCCCTCAAAGCCACATTTCATTTCATAGCAACATTCCCCCTGTGAGCGCTTTATCTGCGTCAAAACCATTGAGGGGATTCGCTGAGGAGAAGGCAGGTACAGCTGGAAATTAAATTGATGTCCAAACTGGGGAGCAGCTGTCAAGTGCAACTCCCCTGTTAGAAACCTTCTCCCCCCAACCCCGCTCCTGCGACTCCCCCCCCCTCAGTCTGCTTGTCTGCCTACCTCCCCATCTGTCCACCAACCTGCCTGTCTGTCTGCTCGCCTGCCCCCCTGTCTGTCTGCCTGTCTGTCTGTCTGTCTGTCTGTCTGTCTGTCTTGTCCGCCGTGTCACTCGTGTGACTGCCTGTTCTGATTGTCTGTTAGGAGCGACTTATGACTCCAGCTTGACTCGGGGGCAGGATAAACGGCATGGCTGTAATATCATAATTCGTCTCGCGGCCGGCGCGGGGGCACTTAAGGAAGACAAGTGTATCCGGAGAGCACCCGGAGGATGGTGCGTGTCAGGCAGGTGAAAGATGACAGGCAACAACACGCTTTCCTTCCCGGTGACCGGCTGGGGCTTAGCTGATCACTGGGGAAGGCCTCGCCACTTCGCCCAAATTAATACTTGACCGGGTCGCTGCATGGCTGAGTGGAGAGATATGACTGTGCAGCGGCGGTCGGACAGCTGCAAAGCGTGGCTGAATAAAGGGCATGTGGGTGTTTGATGGAGGGGAATCAAAGGAGAGCTGGAGGTCACAGAGGACGGTTTTGCTTGATGTGCACCGAGGGCAGAGCAGTTCTTTTTGTACCAGTGGCATCCCCATCGGTGAGAAAAAGGGGATGTTTTCAGACGATCAGCTGTTGAGAATACTTTGTTGATGAATTTTTTTATTTTTAAGAAACTAAAAGACTGTTCAGAGCCCACAGCCACAACAGGTCTTTGGGAATTGCAATACAGCTCTATAAGCAGCAAAACAAAAGCTATATTATACAACATTCCATTGTAATTATTAAACTCTATTTGTATCGTAATATTATATAAAACTAATTTAAGATCCAGTCACAAATGATTGATATTCTCACTACAGTCACATTGAAACTTTTGAATTTTATATTAGATACATATTTGTATGTACAGTATGACTCATTTAGAATGACATCTGATCAGATCTCACACATATTTTGAACACGCTGACCTTGTTTTTTTTCCAAACCCATTCCCTCAGGAAATCAATTAAATCATGTTCAGTATAAATAATGTATGAAAACATGTGAAATAGGAAATATTATTTAAAAATCTATGCAAAAACAGATTCGGATGGACATATAATGTACCATGTATGCACATTGGTTCACTATGTTTCATTTGATCCTTGGGGAACCCTTATACACGTTCTATCACCAGCTACAAACACAACTCTAATTGTTGGTTAAATCTTATGCCCACATCTATTGTTGACTTTCCCCTTTGGTGTGTCTTCTTTAGAGTCACAACAGGTTTTGTTCCATTGGTTTGATTCACGCATTAAACGTGGATTAAAACATACATTGAATTTGGCGAAGACTTACAAAGAACAATGAATTCCCAGAGAGGATAATTCATTTTGAGGGAGTCTGACGTTTTTATCGAGCCAGGTTAGTCATGCGAGCATGAAATCGATATGACGTGTAAATCAAAAATAAATGAGGTTTCTTTTTGTTCTCTATGTACAATAATTTCAAATTAATTGCAGTGCAAACTCTTCGCTTTAAAGTAATGGTCCAGCTCTGATCTGAGCTGTTCTACATAATCCAGACAGTGCTGCATGGATTTAAAACAATTTACTGGTAAGGTTAAGCAGGCTAATGACATATTCATTTTCCGCAGGCAAAGCTACACAGTGCATCGAACTAAATGAGTTTTGCGTTGCTCATTGACGTCCCCGGACCACTCGTTGGCCTCCATTGTTTTGCGTTAATGAGCCAAAGAGATCAAAAGGTTTCGTACCCAGAGATTTGAATGGGTAAATGAGATCGAGATTTTGTAACATCTTGCAAATAGGATTCGGTGACTGATTTCCAATTTCACCTACGGAAACCATTGAGACGCTTGAATTCCATGGCTTACGTAACAAAACTCTCTATATATCGTGACAGCTTTTGAATCCACTCTGTAATTATCATTTCTGAGCTTTTTCAGTGTAACATTTCTCGGCACTGGGAAACACTCTATAATCAATGATAAATCAACAACAGGTGGCCATAGGCCCAAGCTGGATGTTTATTACTCGGGCCAGATAAAGATTTTTAAAGCTCCTACCAGTTTATAGGGCAATGGGGGGAGTGGCGGGAGAGCGAGAGGCCGAAAAACAGAGCGATCAAGGCCCCCCCCCCCCATGCATAAAATGAGGGCGGGAGACTTTCTCTAGCGTCCCCTTCTCTTCTCAAGGTGTCGAAGGGAACAAAA
>JAVQIZ010031645.1:0-11036 GCA_036023535.2 Galaxias brevipinnis
TGCATAGAGGAAATATAAGCCGTTGACCGACCTTCAAAGTACAAGTAAAGTGCAATGTTAAGAAAAATAGATAGGTAGACCTGATGTAAGCAACAACTCAAGTTGTCAGGACATGCTCATTCTCAGGAAATGTTGCTTTGCTGTGTAATACATTTTCTAGATGGGCTGGACTTGAATGTCTTTCAAGACCCACATCATGGCTGAAGGTTTTTTATAGTTAGGTGATACACTATAGGTGCAAAGATATTCATAAAAATGTCAATATTATCATATTAACTTTATTAATATGTTTTAATCTCCACTATTATTCACCCCCAAACAAATCAAGACCTTATCAAAGTGAAGTTGGCAGATCTACTGACATTTAGCAGACTAGAAAAAGGAATATGTACATATCAGGATCAGGTACGTTGTTTTGTTCTAACTTCAGTAACTAACAAAGATCCTTGCAGAAACAAAAATCAAGCTCCCTTTTATGGGTTTATGTGCAAGGCAGAGAGGGAAGTCAGTCTGGATCTCGGAATGCACCACTTGCCCTAAAATGACCCTCTATTTGAGGACTGGGGTTAGGTGGTGAGAAGCCACTTGTGTTGGCTGTAGCACACGGCCAAGCCTGAGGAATGCAGCCATAAACCCTTAACTGGCCTCAACCCTGCCCAGCACTGCCATCTATAGAGACATGTGCTTGATTAAGCAATGCAAGGGTTGGCAATGTCAGCACAAATAGCCACAGTGAATCAAATGGAATGAGAAAAGGTCCAGGTCCAAGTCTGTACTCACATTTTGCAGCCACTGGCGGTGGTGGTGGTGTAGTGTTGCCTGCTCTTTGGAATTTGAGAACGAATACAGACATGAAACCAAGTTAAATGGGCATTGTTTGGAGACTAAAATACAACATTCATAAATATGAGGAGATGGGGTTTTACATGCAAAATATGAAGACATGTAATACATTGTCCACTTATTTCTCCTCAAAGTAAATACAATGGGAACAAATAGTGCACGAACACC
Source organism: Galaxias brevipinnis (assembly GCA_036023535.2). NCBI lineage: Eukaryota > Metazoa > Chordata > Actinopteri > Galaxiiformes > Galaxiidae > Galaxias > Galaxias brevipinnis. Next base: position 1,012 of record JAVQIZ010031645.1, read on the forward strand.
AACAAACAGACCTGTCTGGAACATCTGATCAATGTGAATTCTCTGTTAAATAGAAACACCGCCAACCAAATAGATGAAAGGACAAGTACAATAAAGCACCAAGGCAAGTTGAATCCCAACAACACAATTACTGTCTCTAACAAACAATCACCTCATCTCAGACAAAGCATGCTGTCACCCTCTTATACTTCTATTTTCTCTCTCCTTCTGTTTCCCTGCCTGTCCCTTTCCTTCTCAGCGGTGAGGACGTTCAGCACACAAAACCCCTGTTGCCAAGGTGAACGCTCCCCTATGGTTGCTGACTGGGGTCAGAAACACGAGAGGGGGAGCGTGCATGTACACACACACACACACACACCCACACACACACACACACACACACACACACACACACACACACACACACACACACACACACAGACAAAGTTAACAAGAACTGTATATTCACCATCAAGAGGCTATTACATTACAATTGTCGGGTCTAGTTTTATCAAACTATGATGAATTGAAGACATTACTGCTAAAGTAGTCTCAGCACAGCCTTCCAAAAGTTGTGATTTTAGAATTATAAACGGAGTTCATAACACACAAATCTGATTGGTTGGCACAAATCAATAAAACTCAAAAACAATTGTGGATTGGATGTGCAATAGAGTAGGAGAACAATAAAATAAGTAATCCGCAGGATAAAAGAGCCACTGTTAAAGCTTGTCTGGGACGTAATGTTTTGTTATTTTCTATTGAGTTGAAAAATATGATTGCACACCCGTTACCAATGGTACCAAAAATGTCTTTGATGACTGGGATAATCTCGTGTCATAAACAAGACACTGTGGCATTATAAAGATGTCAGTTTGACTCATGCAGCAAATTAAGACATTAACTTTAATGTAACTTCCCTATTATGTTATCACTTAGAGAAGGCTGATTTTGTGTTTGTACGGCCATATAACGCGAAAACAGTCATATGTGTTGGAAACAAAAGCTTGTCTACACACTTTACGTGCAAACTACATCAATCGCACTAAAGACTATGTTGCATTTGCTTTACAAGTATTGTTGCAGGCTAGGCCTAGGCCTGAACTGCTTCGACCATGGAAAAATGTGTGTAAACACGCCAAAAACCATGGACAAAGCAAGCACCGTTTCAATACAGGGAACTGAAACAGTTACAAGTCGCAATTCAACTTTATAACAACACTTACCTCAGGAAGAAGGGGCACGACGAGGGGCTGGGACTGATCGCCTGTTTGATAACCATAAGAGTGGCGACTTTACCAGCCACGTCAATGCAGCACAACAACGATACGCGTGATTAGGATAAAACATCCTTCGGCCTGGTCTATAAAGCGCCATTCAGGTGAGATTAAAGTTTCCTCTCATCTACCGAAAGACCTTACTGCCCATGCGCACAAAGTTGTCAACAAAGTGGCCGACTGGGTTGATGAAGCCTGGTCGGGGCGAAGGTCCGACGTTGATTGATGGAATTGTAACAACTGTTAAATAGTTCATACTCGAAAAAATGTTCCTTAAATTCTCTTTTGGCTTCATAGTAAATGAATACAGTGGAGCAAAATGGCTGCCCAGCAGTGTTTAAACAACGTTAAAGAAGTAATCAGCTTTGCTAAATAAAACAATACCGCCACCAACACCAAAATAATAAACCATTATATTTATCACTTTTCATAAAAATAATAGCCATGTATTGCAAACAAGAACAGCAGAGCTTACGTTCTAACCATATACTTCATCATGGAAATATATATATAATTTTGTTTTACAACAGTTGGTCAGCACACATGAAATATTATATTTTCTTTTATTGAAGATCTTAAAAATAATTACGTATTTGATGAATTTTCTCTTTTTGCAAAATACTAAAGGCCTACATCCCATTTTTGGGATCTGTTAGTGTTACCATGTTTTCAGCAGTGTTGAGTGACACCAAGTGGACTTCATGAAGAAATGTTTACTGTATGTGCTGGGATGCTGTTTGAAGGCAAAGGGTGGTCACACCAAATGTTGATTTGAGACCGATTTACTGTGCCCTCACTTTGTATTTTATGAATTGATAAAAAAAATTACAAAATTAATATCATTTATATTTTTATAAATATTTTTTCTAACTTTAAAGACTTCACACCTGCCGAAAACGTTTGCACAGTACTATATATATTTATATATATCATTCAGTATAATGCAGCTCTCCTTGTAACCTTTCTTAATGAGCTGCATCAGGTTCGTAAAGCTGATGGAGTAACCTTTGTAATGGTCTGTGATAATATTAGGTACCATCATGGTCAAATGGTACAAGCTGAGTTTCAGGCCCATCCCCAGTTTACCACCCTGCACTTGCCCCCAAACCCTCCTTTCCTCATCGCAATGGAGGAATTTTTCTCTGCATGCTTTGTCGAGCTTAGATTCACCCTGGCCGAGCGTTTTTCCTTTGATCTTTGGCTAAAAAAACACTCATTGTGATCATGTGGATTAAACCTGTGGCCAACTCCACAAGAGGGTTGATGGCAATACGTAGTCAAGGTTTTGTATTTCAAAACAATCAGCTGAGGAAGATGTTTTGGTTTGACACTTTTGCAGCTTTTGGTTTCAACCACCAAGTTTGTGATTTTATTTCATACAGTAAAGACATTTCTAATTTTGTTCAATACCACTGTTTCTCTCTACTTCACCATTAATATAAATCCATTAAAAGTGAAGCTATTAATATCTTATGTGTGGCTAAACTAATGTGTATTTCATGATAAATGTGTTATTAAAACCAATGATTTTGAAGTTGCAAGGCTTCTTCAATGATATTAGTACATAATGCAAGACTGTGTACATAGGACAGCCTGTGTTGCAAGTTGCAAGGCAGTTTCTTTTTGTCTAAGGTTTTGAAAAAGGACCACAATGTTTTGAAATGAGTGCTGAAGCGATTCAAAATAAACTGTAGCATTGTACAAACAGCGAAACAGTGAATTTATTGGTATCTTATGTCTAAACTAATGTCCCTATTTTATTTCATAAAAAATGTGTTATTTGAAAAAATCATTCTGAAGGTTTTTTTGAAAGACATGAATACTGAACAAATGCGCAGTATACAAAACAGCCTGTGTTGTAAGTTGTGTAAGTTTAGAGTGTTGTGTCTAAAGTTTCAGAAAATGACCGCAAGTTTATGAAATTAGTGCTGAAGCGATTGTGAAAAAACTATATTTGTAAACTCCATTATGCTGACATAACGCTGTACTTTCATGTTGGTCACAAAACCTTTGATAGCTTTAAAGAACATATGTTAAGATAGAATGTTTCTGTTTCTGTTTAGCTGACTTTAAGAAAGTTTCTTAATCTTGTCTCATGTCTTAGTGAAGGCATTCAAATATTTTTTTGCATTTTACCAATTGTGTTAGATATTTGCATCCATGTTGTTGGTTAGTTATATTGGTTAATCAATTGTTTTAACTCATTAGAAGTCAAATAGGTAAAAACATTGCCTCAGCTCTACACAACAATGTTGACAAGCCCCTAGATTGGATTTTCCCCCCTTTCGTATTTGCTATCAATGGTTACCTACAAAGGTTCAACTTCAGACCCTTGTGCAATTAGTTTGAGCAAACATCCTAAATATTCTTGTTATGTCCCATGGCTTGTGTACATGTGATTAAAAGTAGATACCTTTTTAACTGGACCGCCCATCATTGAGATGGCCTTAGAACTGAACTTTAGATCCAGCTATATTCTCTTAAGCTTGAACTGAAACCATGGCATAGGTGATTACTTGAGATTGCTAAAAGCATAGCCATTCAGTTATCAGATATGTCAATATTTGATCAAGGTATATTATTAATTTATTATGGTAAATCATCGTGGAGTGTTCTCGTGCCCCTTACATCTACTTTATAATATTGGGTATACATTTTAAGTCACATGGTTTAGATATATTCACCTACAATAAAAAAAACAGCCCCTTATTATCTTGTTAAATGTAGGTTGTGACTGATTTACCTTGCTTTTTTCATGGGTCAAAAGCCACGTCATTGATTAAAAAAAAAATCATGACCTAAACCACCAGACAAGTATCTATCTTGTGTTACAACACAAGATAAAAGCATGGTCTCAATGCAACTGCCAAAGAAAAAATATTGAATTTGAATAAGGTACTTGTGCACCCTCAGGGAACCAGTCCTTTATCTTTGAACTTTGGTTTCTTTAACTTGCTAGACCTGATCGTTTTAACCCGTGCCCTCCCACTACAGTGGTTGGCTGGAATAGGTTCACACCCCTTCTCTCTTTCACTCTAGCAGTGCTCACATTCTCCTTGACTAGGCACTGTTCTTCTGTGTTTTTCTCATCTGTCCCAGCAGGACTACACACTACGTCTGTACTCCTTGAACATCAGAGCCAGTCATGTCCGACCGTGGTGCCTTTGATACGGATGTGGTCACCCTCACCAGGTTTGTCCTGGAAGAAGGCAGAAAGGCTAAGGGAACGGGGGAGCTTACTACTCTGCTCAACTCCATCTGCACAGCTGTTAAAGCCATTTCTACAGCTGTCCGCAAAGCTGGCATTGCCAACCTGTAAGTGTTGCATGACATTCCTTCCACTGCAACAGGCAGTTCTGTTAATTCTATTAAATGGCTGTAAAATACTTTGCAAGGATTGCACAATTACACCCAGGTGAGGTTCACAGCTGCATGAGAAAAAAGTTGATGATCCATTCAATAGTTAATAGTGAGAGTATGTGAGAAAATTACATAAGAAAACACTATGAGGAGACATTCAAATCAAACATTGACTTTGTTGCTAGCCTTTAACCTGCCAGTAATCTAATCAGCAAATATTTCGACTTTGGCATTTGGCCAATGTCCATATGGTTGGATTGCAAGCATTGTGAAGTCATGACTCTGGAGTTGCATCAACAAACCACAAATTCCTATTGCTCCACGAAACTGGCCTTGTTGCTCAGTGATATCATGTTTTTTCTTTTGCTAAGAACCCAGTTGTATGCAGGCCTTCGTGTGATAGCACAATATACAGCTGTGATCCATTGTGCCAAGTCAAACGAAAGTCAAATGAAATCAAAATCCCAACCCGGAATTTGCTTTACCTGCTCGACAGCATTTTATCTTATAGCAAACATATTATTTAGCTGGCTTCAACAAGGAAAACAAAAAAGATACACTAAACTAAACTTGATACAAACTAACAGGTTCCTCTTTTTATGATAACTTGAAAATAGAGAAGGGACTGAAAGAAATATAAAGCAACAGGATTTCTCCTCTAAACTCTATCATCCATTCCCCTTGTCCATCTGGGCAGCTATGGCATTGCCGGAAGCACCAACGTGACTGGGGACCAGGTGAAAAAGCTAGACGTGCTGTCCAATGACCTGGTGGTCAACATGATCAAGTCCTCCTTCACATCATGTGTCCTTGTGTCAGAGGAAGATGAACATGCCATCATTGTGGAGCCAGAGAAACAGGTGGGTGTGCGTGAATATGTGTGTGAATATTTGAGACCTTATGCAACCAAACTATTCATTGTTCAATGTTTCATGTTAAACATGTTATGTTTTGATTTCCTTTAACAGGGTAAATATATTGTATGCTTTGACCCCCTGGATGGTTCATCAAACATTGACTGCCTCGTATCCATAGGAACAATTTTTGCCATCTACAAGAAGGTCAATATAATACTTTAAAACATGCGAAAGAAAAAATATTTTTACTCATCCTGATGTTCAGCTTTTCTAGTTCCTGATTTCCTGTTTTTCCTTCAGACGTCAGAAGGTGCGCCTTGTGAGAACGATGCCCTGCAGTCTGGTAGACACATCGTTGCTGCTGGTTACGCTCTGTATGGCAGTGCTACCATGATGGTGCTGTCCGCAGGCCAGGGAGTCAACTGCTTTATGCTTGACCCTGTGAGTTCCTGAATTTCTTTAAAATGATTTCTGTCAGTAGAGGTAATGGATACTTCTTGTCTTGTATCTTCTGAGAAGGTTCCATCCGTAAAACCTGTTTACAAATAATAACCCAAAACCACTGAACAAAATATACGCACTGGTATTACGTACATCTTGCTAGTATCGGCTTGGACCCCCTTTTGCTTTCACAACTGCCCTTAGTCTTCATGGCGTAGATTCAGCAAGGGGCTGGAAACATTCCTTCGAGATTTTGGTCAATATTGACATAATATCATCACGCCATTGCAGCAGATTTGTAGCAATCAAAAGATGGGTACACTGTGGTCGTAAAGAGATGGACATGGTCAACAACAATACTTAGGTAGGGTAAGGGGCCAAAAGTGTGCCAAGAAAATATCTCCCACACCATAACACCACCATCACCAGCTTGAACCGTTGATTCATTGTTGAATGGATCCATGTTTTCACATTAAATGAAAATTCTGACCATACCATCTGAATGTCACAGAAGAAATTGAGACTCTGATAAGGCAACGTTTTTTCAATCCTCTATTGCCCAATTTTGGTGAGCTTGTGCAAATGGTAGCTTCAGTTTTCTGTTCTTAGATGACAGGAGTGGCCCCCAGTGTGGTCTTCTGCTGCTGTAGCCCGTCTGCTTCAAGGTTCGATGTGCTGTGTGTTCAGAGACGCTCTTCTGCATACCTTGGTTGTGATAAGTGGTTATTTGAATTACTGTTGCCTTTCTATCATCTCAAACCAGTCTGGCCATTCCCCTCTGACCTCTGCCATCAACAAGGCATTTTCACCTCTAGGACATACGCTCACTTGATATTTTCAGTTTTTTCTTTGTTGGTCGTACAAGACAATCCTAGAAGATCAGAAGTTTCTGAAGTACTCAAACCAACCCATCTGGCACTACCAACCATGCCATGTTTAAAGTAACTTAAATCATATTTCTTCTCCATTCTGATGCTTGGTTTGAACTTCAGCAGATCGTCTTGACCATGTTTACATGTCTAAATGCATGGAGTTGCTGCTGCTGGTTAGATATTTGCGTTAAAAAGCATTCTAGCGGGTCTACCTAATGAAATTGGTGCTGAGTGTATATTTTTTTTATAGTATCACTCAGAGGCATTGAACCAACATTATGTTTAAATGTTAATTCTGTGCATAGCACATTTTTTCCCTTTCACCTCTGACAAAGATCCATCCTCTTTTACAAGCCGTTCTGAATCACAGCCTCTTGTGACGTAGAAACGGGGACAATGTAACTTACCAATTATTGCTAAGCTAAAATAGTTCTGCTCCTGTTATGGTTGGAGCCACCGCCCAGATTTCAACATTCAGTGTGTGTGGTACCCAAGTTCCGCAACAACAGGGTGTTCGTAGTTAGCAATTTGGAAGATAAATTGTGTACTCCAGCAACAGCAATGCTAACAGCTGAATGTTGTTATAGCTCTAGTCAATCACAAACGTCTGCTAATGAATATTAATGACCAATGTGCGTCAACTGACTAGTGGGCGTTCACCACCGAAAACCGCTTGTTGCTAGGAAGGGAGAAAGAGGCAACCTAGAATAATTAATAATAAAAAAAAACATTAGATCATTTTAGGTGTAACAATTATTTTAGATGCTATTTTTATTGCTTAAGAGACACTGAGGAATGACATACAGATGTCTGAAAGTAATACATTATGGGTCCTTTAATGTATTTTGTGCATTACCAGAATGTCAGTCACATATGTCATATGCTTTCCTTGTGTCACTGCCTTTGTGTACATAAGCAATCATGTTTTTTAAAACCCTTGTTGCCCCTTGTTTCCCTTATCAGTCCATCGGAGAGTTCATTCTGACCGACCGTGATGTGAAGATCAAGAAGAGGGGAAAGATCTACAGTCTCAATGAAGGCTATGCTCAGCACTTCTACCCAGATGTGACAGAGTACCTGCAGAAGAAGAAATACCCAGAGGTAGTGACAGTGTACGATGGTAGATACATCCTACAAAATAACAAGCATTACAATACAATTATATAATGTGATCTCTATGAACTGTTAAATATAATATGTGATAGAGTCTACTTAATACACTATATAGTGTGCATAACTGTTAGTGACAGTGTACCGATGTGTGTTTAGGACGGCAGCGCCCCTTATGGCGGCCGTTACGTGGGCTCCATGGTGGCTGATGTTCATCGCACTTTGGTCTATGGAGGCATCTTCTTGTACCCAGCCAATGTCAAGAGCCCCAAGGGAAAGGTGAGAAATGGGAAACCCTTAAATATAACATTTCCGAATTTAGCAATTTCACATTCCTTAATTAAATTAAGGTTATTTAATATTTTCACGTTTGTCACAAGAAATTATTTTCATTTAGATTTTCGGATGGCAACACTACAACCAGTGTATAATCAATGTATAGTTCTATAATTATAATTTAAACAATATATATATTGATTATGTCCTGTTTGGATTTGAGTTTTAACCTAGGCAGGCTGTGGCAAGTTTGTATTGTCAACTAAATATCATGCATCTAATGATATTTTATGTATCTAATATGCAATCCCAATGTTGCTCCTGCCACTTCTACCATCTCCTCTGTAGCTGAGGCTGCTGTATGAGTGCAACCCCATGGCCTTCATCATAGAGCAGGCCGGGGGCATGGCCACTACCGGGAGCCAGAATATTCTTGACATCCAGCCCACCAACATTCACCAGCGGGAGCCTGTTGTACTGGGCTCCCCAGACGATGTTCAAGAATACCTGGCCATTTTCAAGAAGCATGCAAATTAGTGTTTAGCTCAATAAGCAGTAGACAGAATTTTCAAAGGGATAACCTAATTGTATTTTCCGCTTCAAAACTTTCCATGGTTGATGCCCACTGAACTTACTGAGCCAGGAGACAACAGCTCAGAGTCTGGCCAAAGATAATGGATTGTGGGGGTTGAGACCTCACAGACAAATGTGCCAGTCTTCTTGCCTGATGATCTCTGTAATGTCTTTTCTCAACACTTGCACTGATATTATCGACGACTGAAATGTAGAACTGCTTATTCAAAACGTGTGTCCTTCACATATATTTACTAGAATATTGCTTTTGAATAAAGTGAAAAAAGTCAGTTGTGTGTAATTCAAGTTGTACATTTGCTGTTTGTGTATGCATTCTTTAAGGCTTGAGGAACAGTCTAAATTACCCTAAATAGTATGAAAATAAATGTTAAGTTGTCTTCCTGTAGTAATTGCAATGCTACTAAGAATAGTAATTTTGTGTTTTGAAGCCACAGCATTCCTCCCGTGTCAAGCGCTGTCAATTCAAGAGGAACCAAACAAAAGTAACACTTATTTTGGATGAAAATGTATATTTGGAGAATGTTTCAGTTGCTGGTCCCAATCTGGACCTTTCAGTGCACATTTGCAGTATCTTGGAAACTAATAAATAAACAAAGATTGAAAAAGAGCACGATAGAATAGGTAGGGCCGGAGAGACCTGTTGTTGCCTTTGTAATTTAGTTGTGGGGTTAGATCAAATTCTCCACTTCTGCCATTTCTTTTGCAAGGGATAGATTACTCAGACAGAGGGAGAGAGGTGTCGAGGAAGGGTACTATAGCCAGTTAGAGATTTGATGCCCCTTCAAAGAGCAGATGCTCATGAAAAAAATATAATATTATATGTAAACATTAAATATAAATATATTATATTATATATAAATCATAAATATATATGCGCAGGGTTCATGAGTAACTCCAATGCGGCCAAATTAAAAAAACAACTTTACCATCAAATCTTCCATCCATCCATCCATCCATTTTCCACCGCTTATACGGGGCCGGGTCGCGGTGGCAGCAGGCTCAGCAGGGTATTCCAGACATCCCTATCCCCAGCCACGCTTTCCAGATCCTCCTGGAGGATCCCGAGGCGTTCCCAGGCCAGACGAGATATACAATCTCGCCAGCGTGTTCTGGGTCTACCCCGGGGTCTCCTACCAGTTGGGCGTGCCCAGAAAACCTCCAACGGGAGGCGCCCAGGAGGCATCCTAATCAGATGCCCGTACCACCTCATCTGGCTCCTTTCGACGCGAAGGAGCAGCGGCTCTACTCCGAGCTCCCTC
>JAVQIZ010031686.1:0-24775 GCA_036023535.2 Galaxias brevipinnis
GGTTCCCTGTAACCTTCTTCCTCATGCTAATGAAATAACTTTGAGGGGGCATAAGAAGGGGGGAGGGGGGGGGCCTATATATAACGGTGAGCTCCCGAACTGCACGCAGAAATGTAAACAGGAAAGAGTGAAGTTTGAGCAAAAACAGTAAAGAATGACCAGGAGGCAAAAAAATTACAAATTTGTTATCGGTAAAATGCACAATATAGGGTAAAATAACAGTAACTAGTAACGGCCCTATTTACATTTTCAGTAACTGTAATTTAGTTACTCAAATGTGAATAATAACACGTTACTTTACAAGTTACCACAAATAGTTAGTCCCAACACTGGTTATTACATTATCTACTTTTCTAACATTAAGAAAGGAAAGATTATTACATTATTGGCAGTTATGACATTACTGGCTGCTACTTACTTGACTTCAAAACCAATTTTAGAACATATTTATTTACATCGATTTATTCATGCATAATGTCTCTGACTGACTACTTAAAGAGTGCCTCTTAAGCCGCATGCACATGACAAGAAATTTGCGTTTGGTTCTCCGCAAGGTAGGGCGCAGAGCATAGTGCAGGGGTCGTACTAATCACCCCAAACAACCCAAAAGTATCCAAAACCACCCAAAACATCCCAAAACAGCACAGTTCAGATACCCAAAACAACCCAGGGAGTCCTGTGGGGGGTACTGCGAGAGTATGGGGTACCGGGGCCGTTGTAACGAGCCATCCGATCCTTATGTAACCGAAGTGAGAGCTGTGTTCATATTCTCGGCATAAAGTCAGACATGTTTTCAGTGGGTGTTGGACTCAGCCAGGGCTGCCCCTTGACACCGTTCTGTTTGGGATTTTCATGGATAGAATCTAAAGGCGAAGGGGAGGAGGTTGTCTGGTTTGGGGACCTCAGAATTGCTTCTATGCTCTTTGTATATGATGTGGTTCTGTTGGCTTCTTCAGACCGTGACCTTCAGCATGCACTGGAGTGGTTTGCAGCAGTGTGAAGCGGTCGGGATGAGAGTCAGCACCTCCAAGTCTGAGGCCATGGTTCTCTGCTCTCTCCAGGTTGGGAGTGAGTTGCTGCTCCAAGCGAGGGAGTTCAAGCATCTCGGGGTCATGTTCACGAGTGGGGGTAAAATGGAGTGTGAGATTGACAGGTGGATTGGTGCAGCATCAGCAGTAATGAGGCCGTTGTATCGGACAGTTGTGTTGAAGGAGCTGAGCCGAAAGGCGAAGCTCGCAATTTACCGGTCAGTCTACGTTCCAACCCTCACCTTTGGTCATGAGCTTTGGGTAGTGACCGAAAGAATAAGCGGCTGAAATGAGTTTCCTCCGTAGGGTGGCTGGGCTCAGCCTTAGAGATAGGGTAAGGAGCTCGGTCATCCGGAGGGAGCTCGGAGTAGAGCCGCTGTTCCTTCACGTCGAAAGGAGGGCGCCTTCCTTCTAAGGTTTTCCAGGCACGCCCTACTGGTAGGAGACCCCGGGGTAGACCCAGAACACGCTGGAGAGATTATATATCTCATCTGGTCTGGGAACGCCTCAGGATCCTCCAAGAGGAGCAGGGAAGCGTTGCTGCGGATAGGGACGTCTGGACTACCCTTCTTAGCCTGCTGCCACTGTGACCCGGCCCCAGAGAAGCGGCGGAAAATGGATGGAATTGGGTATTGAGAATCGTGGAATTTCACAGGTATTGGTATCGACTACTACATTTCTGGTATGGTGACATCCCTAATACATACACACACAAATATTTCTTTATTTATATTTATTTAATATATATTTGTATTATATATACAGACGTGTGTATATATATATATATATATATATATACAAATGTATACATATACACACAGTACAAACATACAGTTTATACATATATGTAAATAAATAAGTATATATCTTTTCATTTATATATACTGTAGATCCACCAAAACGGCAAACATCCCCCAGCGCATGGAGAGAGCGAAAAGACGTACTAGCAAGGTAGGAGACAGAGAGGTAGGCATGGCTAATCAAAACAGGCAAGGCAAGTGTAAGTGTCCTACCTCAAGCCTGCAGAAGTTATGTTGCTGGCTGCCGTGCAAACTAACTGCTGTCCAATGATATACAACAGCCAGGGCACTCTTTTTATGTTAGATTTCAATGTTAAGGATGGTTTATGGTCGAACACAACTATTTCTAGATAGCAAACAGAGTCCGTTGGAGATGATTGGGTGATGACATCAGTCTCATTTTCATGTAGTTATCAATTTGAATTAATATCTTTTCTAGCTAATATTTACGTTTTGTCTCATCGGGTTACTTAAAGGGGCCATATTAATTTTCAGGTTCATACCTTTATTTAGGAGTTGTACTAGAATAGGTTTACACATTTTAATGTTCACTAAACTATTTTGTCCAAACTGCCTGGATTGGCAGCACCTCTATTCACCCTACCTGAAACGCGCCGTTTTAGCTCCTGTCTCTTTAAGGCCCCCCCCTCTCAGTTTGCTCTGATTGGTCAGCTGGCCAAACAAAGGGAATTTGCCTTCGTGCTTACCAAAACTGCGTCTTCACGACATGGCGAAACCACCCGGCCTCCGCTCTGACTGGCTCTGGTTGAGGGCGTGCCAAACATAATTCAAATGTGTGACTCAGTGACGTAGATAAGTTACGGAAGAAAACGCTAGACTACAAACGAGGCGTTTCGGGCAGTTCAGAAGCAGTGTTTATTGTAAGAAAGAGTAGCTGCCTTTGGCGTCGACTATGTGCTTTGTAACGTTTCAGACATTTTACATGCACAAAAAGCTATATATCATACTAAAGGAAAGGGAAAAATCCAAAAAGCACCCCTTTAAAGTTATTATGTAAGCAGCAACATAAAGAGACAAGCTGTAAACTGAGTAACCCTGTCAATAAAGTAACCTGATTGGCTTGACTTGGCTTTATAGTTGGTTAAATCATTTGACATTAATTGCGTAAAACAGGGGACTTCAATTGTTTTCAAACAAAGGTAAAACGTGTATTATATTATTCCAGAAGTTATTAGCTTGGTAGAAATGAAATGTTCTCTAAATATTTATGAATGTATCTTGTAACTGTGGGAAGCGTTTGGAATTGACTGTATTCATAATTCTAATTCTAATTTATCATATAAGTGTACTTCATTGCAGGATTTGGACTCGATGACAGCTGCATTTTCCACAGCAACACCACTCGCAGCCATCCAGTAGTTTCTGCCTGGGTACCGCAACTTCATCTTTATTCGCCACATTGTCGCGACTTACGCTAGGACTAGTTTTGGTTCTAGGTTTTCGTCTTGGATCATATGAGTATGCAGTATGATTTAAAAGAACATGCTCTAATGGCCTGTCTAGTTTGTGTTCCATGATACATACGTTTTGACAAATGGACAGTCTGCTCTGCGTGTGGGTTAAAATGCTGTGCAAAAGCAGTACCAGTATGAACTGCAACCATGCGCATGACGTAGGGCTCGTACGTCATTTCAAAATGGCAAAGCCATGTCCTTCAGGGGCATACAAGCTATTTGTATGTTATCTTAATATTGTTATCCTCTGACTTTTATTAAATATTTTATGTTTTGGTTCAATCAATCAATCAATTAATCAATCAAAGTTTATTTCTATAGCACTTTACAACTCAAGGAAGACCAAAGTGCTTCACACTAAAAACAACAAAACAAAACATTTAAGCGCTAGAAAAATGCATAAAAACCATTAGATACGTACAACACAGCAAAAGAATTAACCAAAATACTTAAGACTGAAAGTGTTATTAGTGCTAGGGGTTAAAAGCCAATTTAAAAAGGTGCGTCTTTAGCCTGGACTTAAACAGAGACAGGTCAGTGAGGACACGCAGATCCAGAGGCAGCGTGTTCCACAATTTGGGAGCGGCAACAGCAAATGCCCGATCGCCCCACAGTTTAGTCTCTTTCACTTAGCTGTCCCTCTGGCCAAAAGACCGTAATACCTCAGCAAGGGACTGTCAGTGAGAAAGAGGCGTGCATTAAATTCTAATTTATCTTGCATTTTCCTTTTCTTGGCCACCTAAAAGTTTAATTAGTGTAATGCATTGTCCTAAGTACCCTCTGAGGCATGGCCTCTGAGACAGCCAATCAGAGACACACACTGCTCTCTCGGGGGTGCCTGAGCTATTTCACACCGTTTGATTTTGTTTCACAGAAAAGAAAATAGAAAAACTTCACTGCGTCTGCTCAACTTCACCCTCTTAGACTAGAAATTAATGAAAGCGGTAGAGCACAACTGAGGAGAATGGGCGAGGACGGTCTCTTTATATTGTTTTTTTATCAGATTTTTTTTTGCATTTCTTTCTCGTTCCACCATTTTTTCAAGTACGCACGATACTTACAGCCAGCTGCGGCCCATTATTATTACACATTCTTTTTTAAAAATATTATAATAATTCAAGGGAATTGTAAATTGAGGCGTGGCATACTATTTAGTGGTGTGGGGCCCGCCTCACATCTGCAACAAACCAACCGATATTGCTAATAAAAATACAACTAATATGTTCAGTTGCACATGCGTTTTACTGTCTTTTTATGAGAACTGGTGGGGCAGGTGAGCCTTGGCCCCTTGCTTTGCTGCACATGACTTGTCACTCACCGCTTGCTTGTCAGTTAGGCTGCTACTGTGATGGGCAAAATGTTAACACAGTTGAGTCAGTGTTATAACTTTTTTATTATTCATTGTCATTTAAAGAAAAACTTTCAATCAAACGTTTACAACGCTAGGCCTAGTTTCTTGCGTTGCATAGCCCTATCACACTTACCTCTAGGACAGAACGTGGTAAGAAAATCACAGCTTTTAGTAGTCAGCTTTCCCTTGACTCACCAAAACTCTTCTTTTCAAATTATCCCCACAGGAGAATAAGGTTTTGTTTCATAACTGTCTTTGCAATTAGTTAATCTCTCATTTTCTTTATCAAGGGGTCACTCATCCTCTCCCATTTTCATATTGTATTTTAGCTCGATATATTATTATTAAAATTGTATTAAAATTGGTGGCTCACAAGCCAGTGAGTCCTACTTCAGAGGGAATGTTTTGACTGTTCCTAACATCCTTTCCTCTTTTCCTCAGTCAGCCACATCACACTCCTGTTAGTCACGACAGGGTGCCATATTTAATGTATTATTTAAACCGTGCTTATCAAAGGCAGCCTTCATCTTGACAAGAGGAGATGATGGAGCTCAGACTCAGGAATGTCATAGCAACCTTGAAATCCTCCCACAAGCTTTTTTTATTTTTTAGTCTTGGACGTTCCACACAAACTGTTGACTGTTCTTTTCCAGATGCTTATGATTTGTCTGTTGGCCGGTGTTTAGTCCCTGCGTGGGTTATTTTTTGCTTCTTATAATTTCGTTGTTAGCCCATCACTTGTGGGATGCTTTTTCTAAAACTGTGAGCTTTGGACAAAGATGTGTAAAGACTTATGAGGCGGAATTCAGCAGAGAAACAGAAATGAAAATAATGTAGGACTTCAAACATTTAAAACCCATTTTCATAGATCCCATTAAATAAAAGCATTTAATTGCACATTTCAAACACAGATGTGAACACAATGTTCTTTGTGGGGACATAACACCACATAGTGAGAAGACAATTCGTTTACCGACGACGTAATGATAGATTTGAGTCAAAACCATACATGATATATAATTTTGTGACCATAAGAAGAATAGCCACAGTAAGCAAATCATCGTTTAGCAGTCACAGCATGCACACTGTATTCTGTACACACTGAGAGGGTAATTGTTTGATTCTTGCAACAGTAATTAAAAGTAAAAGTAAAAACGTTTGGTACATTTCAACTTCACTTACGAGGTTAGAGTGTGTCACGGCTCTCAGGATGTAGGCGGGGCTCTACATGAAGTCAAACGGGCTGTGGTTCATCATTTCCCTCAGCACATGTTTAGCCTTGACTGGAGTGGCAGTGTCCACTCAAGTACCTGTGACTGAGTTATGTGTTTATTCATTATATTTAATATGCTTTTCATTTCAATATGATTATGTACAGCTGTTTCTACTCAATTTACTCTTCCTCATTGCCTCTTTCAATTACATTTTCTGCGATATAACTTATTCATTGAGAAGTTGCTTTATGAAATGCATATGTTACTGTATCTTTGTAGTACCTATTCCTCCTTGTGAATCCTTGCTGTTTCTCTGTTCGACAGGAAGCCAGTCTGTCCATCTGGATGTATTACAGCGACAACACCGCGGCACCTCTGATCTTCTACGACCCCAAAGACTACAACCTCAACGCATCCACGCTGGACGACAAGGTGGTGAGCGTATCCCAGGAGCCTCAGCAGCGCTGGCCGGTGGTTGTGGCCGAGGGCGAAGGCTTCGGAGAGATGGTGCGTTTGGAAATGACCATCGGCGAGGCCTGCCAAAAAACTAAGCGCAAGAGCGTGGTTGCTGCCGCCTCCGTGTTTGTTAAAGTCCGCTTCGGGCCTGAGGAGGACTCTGAGGAGGAGGAGGAGGTGGAGATCTTACCCGCCCCCATCACTAGGCAGCCATTCGTTGATTCAAACGTTGGCGCCGGCGGATTTGAGCCGTCCAATGAGCAGCCTGCTAGCGTCCCTATTGACTATACCAACTTCCCAACCATCAGCAACCAGGAAAGACCCACAGAGCCAGAGGAGGAAGAGGAAGAGGAGGATGACTACATTCACCAGCGCCGCAGCATGACGGACTTGGAGATAGGCATGTACGCTCTGCTCGGCGTCTTCTGTCTTGCCATCCTCGTCTTCCTCATCAACTGTATCGTCTTTGTGCTGAAGTACCGCCACAAGAGAATCCCCCCCGAGGGCCAAGCCAACATGGACCATTCCCACCACTGGGTGTTCCTAGGCAACGGCCAGCCCCTAAGGGCCCAGAGCGACCTCTCACCCCAACAGGTAGAGAGCCCTAGCAACCCGCTGGAGGGCGTGCAGACATGTTGTCACGGAGACCACCACAGCAGCGGCAGCTCCCAGACCAGCGTTCAGAGCCAGGTACATGGGAGGGGAGACGGGAGCTCTGGGGGCTCCACCAAGGAACACGGGGAGGACCCCAACTCCCCCACCTCCAAGCGCAAGAGGGTGAAGTTCACGACCTTCACTACCCTGCCCACAGAGGATATGCCCTACAACTCCATCCCCATAGCAGATGAAGAGGACATACAGTGGGTCTGTCAGGACATGGGTTTCCAGGATCCAGAGGAACTGCACGATTACATGCGCAGAATAAAAGAAATAGCCTGAGTCGGGCAGGAGGGAAAGGGCCTTCAAGCAACCCTGTAAGCTTTCTTAAAAAAGAAAAGGAAAAAAAGAAGAAGTCTTACTTAATTTCGTACTTTATTTTTTAATTTTTTTCACTTTAGTGAAAGACAACTTTTCACAAAAAGGCTGACTATGATTTTGTTTTAAGTTAGGGTTGTTTTAGTTTTAGTTTTGTTTTTAGTTTTGTTTGCACAGTGCTGTTTCCTGTACACACATACACACTTTTGGAAGTCGCAATCTTCAAACACATGGAAAGCCAAAGACTACACTAGTTCACGGAAATGACTAGTAAAATGGCTTTGAGAGGATTTCTCCACATATGGGAGAGATATGAATTGACTTACAAAGGAAGACAAAGTTCCGAAAGGTAGCATCGTTCTGAAGATGGAATATGGCTGGCCACTTAGTTGGGGGTCCGATGGCAAAGCTTGATACGGAGGCAGGTGTGCTTTAGTTGATAAGGGTTGGATCTTGATGTTGGGTTTGCCAGTTTATGGAAACTCTGTGTACATTCTCCAACAAAGAGGCCTTTGATGTGAAGATCAATTTTTTTCCAGAGAACTTTAAACTAGAAGGCATGGTTTTATGATTTCACTTGATGGACTGTTAATTATCAAGACTCATGAAAATCATGTTAGGTAGTATCTTGTTTCGTCGAAATAGGAAGGCATTATTTTAGCGGCATAACTTTCTTCATGGTTCTCGTTGGTGATTTATGATTTGCTTAGTTCATAAACTTACATTTCATTTAATTTCATTGGTAGTCAGGGCCAGTGTTCTACGGCTGGATCATCCTTACAAACGCCTTATATACTCTCAGTTCAAAACCCAATGGTTGCTCACTATGGTTGGGGAAGTGCAGGGTTGGAAATGTCCAAAATGTTAAAACTAATTCAAACACATAGTGATGTTGGAAAGACAAGCGCCTGTATATTGTGGAAATCTCCGACATTCTTTGCATGAAAGGAGAGACAAAGACACAATCAGCGGATTTTCAAATTTTTTAAATGTTTGTATTGTAATTATCTAATCATTCATAAACAATAAAGGCTGTATGTTAACATGCATTATATGCATGCCAACCCTGTCATAAAGCCCTCCCTTCCTATGGTGTGTAGACAACATCAATTAAAGTAATTGTCAGGACAACATATCATTTAACTAGTTTTTGTGTTAAGAGATGATGCTGAACAATTTGGCATTGCTGGCCTATTCATATGTGTTACATAGCCAAAATATTTAACAACTGCTGACTATGAAAAACTTAGATATCCTTATTTGTTAACATCATAGATATTTTTTTATTTATTTTAAAATATGATTAGCCGTAGGTACCACATTTCATCACATCTAAATTAAAATCAGAATTTGAACATTTACGGTGAGGGGTTTTTCTACCCAACACACTCTTTTGGGAATTTCCATATCACCCGAAAAACAATCTCAGCTGGTTTTAAGGATTTTGGTAATATATAGAAAAATATATACATATTACTTTGTTATATGTGTGATCATATTCTCCAAACATTGTTTTGTTCTCTACAGTTTTTAAATGAAAGAAATATAACCCAGTTAATTAGTTTACCCTCTACATCTTATCCGATTTAAAAAAAAAAAGCCTGATAAAGTCCTTTCTGCCTCCTCTTTTTTTTACCAAAGTCACTCCATGGATGTTATTTATCTCACACCATCACGTTCTATGTATTCTACATTTTATTAAATTTTTTTTTTTTTTTTCTCCAGTTAACCTGAAAATAACTCAAGGTGTCAGTAGATCGTGGGTGACAATAGTAGCTGGTCATTAGCATCATTGCATTGCATTGATCGATGATCAAGTTTAGACGCACTGACATCGATGGAGCTGGGGGGGGGGGGGGGGCATAATGGTAACGGTTGGGGTGGGGGGGACCTTAAAGAAACAGATTCAAGTTGCTCAGGTTGCTCAGGATTCACGAGTTTGATAAAATCATCAATTTGATAGTAGGAATTCTGGTTTGTTCAACTGCACAATATAGATGATTACGAACACTACATTCAAATGAATCCCATTTACAGTGGGTAAGGATAGGGTGGATTGATTAATTGTGTGTCCTTTTTTAAAAGCACTGGTGTGTGTGACTTGCTTACTTATAGTTTTTGGTGGAAGGATCTGACAAGTTCTGTTCTAGACCAATGAGATCAAGAGTCTGTAGGATGACCATTTTTAATGGCAAATATAATGGCACCATATTTCTGTTCTGCGTATTTGGTTTGAATTATGTTTCATTAGAACCCTAGGCATAATTAATACATTTTTTTCTCTCAAACATGTGCAACAAGAACACTGACCTTTTATTTCTATTTAATTTGGTGTTTAGAAAAATTTTGGATTATTAAAAATGTGATTTACTGCATGGCTCGTGCGTTTCAAATGGGCTTAACTGAATAATTACAGAATTATTCAGTGTTATTAATAATCAAACTGTCTTAACAGTAAGAAAGGGTTAATTATCGTGAAAATCTTGAACATGACAAGTATTTTCTTTAATCATGGAACAATCACAAGGATAGAGTGAATTAACCTTTAGTTGCAAGAACTTTCTGAAATGATGGTGTATCAGGATGAATGTATGATTCTCAGCTGTACTTATGTCATCTCATGGGTATTTTTGTTTCTTATATTATATATTTTTGTTTCTTATATTACCATGATCAGGGCAATATTGGTTCCAATGCTGAACAGTAGTGGTTAAAGTAAAAAACAAAAAAACGGCAATTTATTTGGTATATATTTTTAGCGTTTCAAGAGAAATTTGTTGCTCATTATTACTGTATGTCTTACAAAATATTTTGATATTTTCACCCTTATGTACATACTAATGCAAGTCATTTTTTTTGTACTGTGACTTCTGTGCAGAATGGACATTCTCAATTTTCTTCAAGCTGCTACCATAGACTTGACCTTCACACAAAATGTGGTTGAATACATTGAAATGTACCCTCCGTGTGAAATCCTGCTAAGTCCACGGCAAGTGTAGCTTTGTAGGCAATGGCCACACTAATGATAGTATGTTCATGTACAGAGCACTGTTCAACCTCCTGTATTCTCCTGGAAAACCAACCCTTGTATCTTCCCTTGTATGTAAAATACTAAAGAAAACACAATAAATAAATCTTTGAGTCCTTTCCATCGATAATTCTATTGCTGAAAAATAAACGACTATTTTGGGGGGAGCAAAGGAGAGAGGAAGAGGTTTCCGATAAGATATCCATCTTTCTTATTTTCTCAGATGGGCCAAAATATGCAGTGCAGTTCCAAACATATCTAGAAAGCATAGCTAACAAGAACAATCATACTGTTAGCAAACATACCTACTAAGCCAATCATCTGTCACACACAGGCAAAAAGATGCACCATGGATGCTGCTGGCAGTACATCTGTAAGGTGGCCCTGAGCCTGAGGCCTATTACTATTATTGAGTGGGGCCATTTTGGAATTCCCTAGATTCACTTTTAGACTCCACAATTGTTCCAAGGCTTACTGCTGCTGCTTCCATTCGCTGGCCAATGTTCATTGAAAGATATGCAGACTCAGGTTTGGAAACTGTGTTTTTAGAATATCTTACTATGATTGAGTATGTTGTGGTTGGAATGGGAGAGGGGGGTGAAACACAGTAAAACATAGTAGAACCGTATCAAGTTTGATGTTTTGTCACGAGTTTTTGTATTTCATATAAAACACCCCCATACACTTGAATGTAGGTGTTAAATATACTTGGCATAATCTTAGAACGACATTCAGAAACATAAAAAAAAGGTATGAATATTACGCATGCTAGGAAGAACGAATAGGTAGATTAAAGTCAAACCTTGACATTCACATAAGGACCACCTATCAGGTATAATCTCTTCTTCACGGTAGAGCAGTGAAAATGTGCGCAAAGGCTTGTCGTGGACATTGATGAATGGCTGAAGAGATAAGAATGCAGATCCTTTCATAATTGAAGCTTGCAAAGGAACCAGCGTGATAGATTCGTTTGTATGTCCGACAGTCGTGTGTTGTGTTTTTTAACTACAGAGGCACGTGCATGGGTTTAAAAGCTATAGGTTTACCATCAACAAACATTTTTATTTACTTGTAATGTATTTAATCCAAGTATCCAAAAAATGTTTGGATGCATGCCAGAGGAGTCAGAAATGAATTTAATCTGAGACGCCACCTTTTAGAAGTAATTAAAATTATATTTATTATTATAAGGTTTCCTTGTTCTATAAAAAAAAATACTGTTATGGTGTGGTTATGAAGCATTTTTAAGAAATATTTTTTATGGAAATATACATAAATTTTCATCACAGTTCTCTACCTCAATCTTTTCTCATATAGAGGCAGGTATTCTGTGACCGCGCATGGCTTGTTGTTTTTCCAGTGTTTCCGTCTGGTAAATCCCCTGAATGGCACCGTTTTTGAGCGATCTCCCAGATGCAATCTGCTTGATTCTTCTAAGCTGCCCAAGTGGGTATTTGAGACACTTTTTAAGTGTAGGCTACCCATTGTACTTGTGCAATGCCTTGATTTTGCCCAGCTTGTACCTGGCCAGGGCTCCAGTGAGAATCAACCATTCGTAACTTTACATCACACACCATGCTTCCTACATTTTGCCAAAAATAGGCTTGTGCTAAGTAAGATATAAATTGCACAATGACTTTTTAAATCCTGCTTGGTGATATGAGCTGCTTTTCAGGGCTGACATGTCCATGTGAAAGACAAAGAAGACTACAGGTGGAACCTTTTTTTAAAGTTTTATGGTCGTACTGCATGTTCTGAAAAACAGACAAAGACAAACTAGAAAGTTGTTCACCAACTGGCATTTTGCTACCAGAACAGCTGTCAACTCTAATTATCAAACATTCCATATCAAAATGGTAATCAAACTACCAATTAATGTGAGTAATGTGTTTTACCAGTCATTCTGACACCTCATGCCATAATTACTGAGAGACTACAACAGAGCTCCATATGCGTTACATTCCACAAGTCTGATTGTCCGTCTGGAAGGGTGACACTTTCTAAATGAACTTGGCATCTGTTTAAAAAATGTCTCGCAGTT
This sequence comes from Galaxias brevipinnis, assembly GCA_036023535.2. NCBI lineage: Eukaryota > Metazoa > Chordata > Actinopteri > Galaxiiformes > Galaxiidae > Galaxias > Galaxias brevipinnis. The sequence continues at coordinate 12,369 of JAVQIZ010031686.1, forward strand.
TTTGAGGAAAAACTGGACCTGAACAATCACCAGCTGCTATGACAAACAGACCCATACATTGTCAGGCTATTGTCTGATCAAACAGATCTGACCCTGTCTGAAGGCTACACCTCTGCACTCAATATGCTATACTGTAAAGCTATTTAAGAGACTTAAAACAGCAATACCTGGGATCGTCCAATTTGAGCACAATGTATTATATGATTAATTGAAGTCTCCAATGTTTTTGAATAGCCATCAATCCCTCTACACTTTAAAATATAATGGCAGTGGAGGGGCTGATGAAAGAAAACATGTGCCTTATAATCTTCACAGTCTTTTAAGACAAAACACAAAGGATCCTTTCATTTCTTATATTCTTCAAGTTTGTCCATGTTCAGATATTATACTCTTCAGTCTAATTAACATGGGGGAAGTGATCTACAGGTCATTAGTGGCACACACACAAAAAACGCTCATTAAATCTGTCGGGAGTGATAATGCGGGAATGCTGCTAAGAACTGATAAGAATTCATCCTCCACCACTTCTGTATATTCATACCAAATATGGGGCTCTGCAGAGACTCTCTTCCGGTTATTAACTCAGACAGTTGAGGAATTTGGTCCAATAGTGAACGATGATGGTGATGATGATGATGATAGCGATGTTAACACACCTTGACTTCTGCCTTTTTGCAGGCATGCTATTATGATATATGTTTCCTCATTTTGTTCAAGATCAGAAATGGTCCCAATTCGTCTTTGGATTATGACGCAAGAAAAACCTGTGACTCAGGCAAAATGATTACAGTAGTTCCTTATAAATCTTACCCCTTCTCTAATCTATCGGCCCTGTCACATACTGTAATTTAGCGCGTGATGTGGTGTCAGATGGACGTCTCAGTAGCCAAAGTAATGTGCAAAGCTTCCAGCGGCTCAGTAATGGCGGGTGTCATGACTCACTTGGTCCACTCAGTCAGAACCGTTTTCGACGGCTTTTCCACTCCATTCCCGTCAGTGATGTGAACCGGGCCGACGAGCACATGCTTCATGGCCCACTGCACCATTTTCAAGCGCACGAATGAATATGAAGAAAGCAGTCGCAGACATTGCGTGTGTGTGTTTTCTTTGTGTGTGTTGGGGTGCGTTTTTCCATGAACATGCATTTGTTTGTTTTTATGGGAAAGAAGTTTGGCCGTAAAATCTGCTTGTATTTTAAATTATAATGGAGTAAAAAGTAGTCTACATGGGGTAGGTTTTTAGAAACTGACAATTATGAGGTTTAATTGCATGGAAATCACTTCCTGTTCATCACTGAATTTAGCTTTTTTTTTTTCTTGGCCATTCCAGTATTAATTGTGGGGATTACATTTTTTTTTTTTCAAACAACCCACAGGGACAATTTATCGATTTAGAAAAAAATAATACTAGGTGAGTATGCCAGAGAGATTTAACAAATGCATTGTAGTCTTAACAAGTTCTAAATAATTAACGTGGTCTATGGATAGAATCGGAAGACTTTGGCTCTTACATTGTGGACTCTTCAATCGGAAGTTGGATTTTACGTCGCAAGGGAGCTTTGTAAAAACCTGTTAACCTTCCTGTTTTTAAATCTTCTCGCACATCCTAATGTGAACAGCATAACTATGTTTTTTGTTAGTTGTCCAATATACAGCCTCGGGGCTATTATTTTTTTCGGTTGTTGATGTAAAATGCATAGCAAATGTCCCCCAATTACCTTTGTGTTGCCTTAACTTCTTATCAAGGACTTTTCCCTACCAACAGCATTGTCATCAATCCATTTCCGAATAAGAAGACAAAATAATATGTCTATCCAGCTAATTTAGAATTGATTCACTGCCCTAAGAAACGGCTTGCAAAGGGTTTGGGTTAAGAAATATTAGAAATGTAAATATAAAAATGTATAATTGAAAATTGGAAACGGCAATTTAGCCACACAAATGTAGTTTCTTACAGGTAAGCTTGACCCCAAAAACTTAGTCTCACAGTAATTTAATCAGTGACTCTAAAACCGAGAAAGGTTCCAACAGAAAAGGCTGAAACAAAATGGCACCATTCAGGCCTTTTTGACCACAGTAAGTGGCATCTCTATGTGGGAAGTGTGGCACCATGCATGCTGTTTCCAACAGAGCTACGTATGCTGCTGCACTGTGAAGCTGGCTGCATGCCTAAGGCGGGTGAGCTGATAGAAATTAATAAAAGGGATTTGCTATCAGGATTCTGTTATCTCAAAAGAGGGCGCCCCTCAATTCCCCTGGGGCCTCTTCCATCCTATTTCACCAACTCAAGCAAGACAAACAAAATGTGCTATGGTGAATTCAGTCAAGAGTTAAACAGATCAAATCAGAGTAAAAGTAAATCATATTTTACGATAATACAAAATAATATTAAAAACAACTCTTGGCCAGCTGGTGAATGTCTGATTTCTGAACATGCATAAGGAAAATAACTTACAGTAGTAGGCCTATATGGTTCTTTCCAGAAACCACAAAGGTGTAAATCCAAACAACCGTTGTTGATTGAACGTTTACACCTTTTTAATGAGTGTTTGTTGCTGTAATGTGAACTGCCAAACGACTGCCCTGGGCCACGTAGGAACCATAACACCCAGTATTTACTTGAGCTGTGTCCCAAAATCCTACCAGTAATATATATTTTATTTTCATATGACTGTTTGTTTAGGTCTTGTAGCTTTTTAATCTCATAAATCTGTGTGGACATGATTTTAAATTGAGGATACACTTGTTAGAGAATAAGAAAGGATGTTGAAAATAATCCCCAGGCAAATAAATAACTTATACTGTCAATGTGCTTTCATGTTAAAACATCAATTTTTCAGACTGAATGCTGTAGCTTGAAACCATATCTTTTTTTAGACTATTATCCATTCAAGCCAGTTGGTGTATTCAATTGAGAATCCAGCTCAAAACATTTCAGTTACGTTGGCTACTTACCTTCACTTTACTTTCCAGACAGTGAGAAACTTTATACTTTAGACTATACTTCATGTATTACTTACTAATACTTTAACCGCTTTCACTGCCAAAGAACAACAATCAGTAGTTTTGACTACTAATAAAGCACCTGGAAATTATATGTTGGATATAATTCTGTATGGGTCTCTTTGGGTCCAGTTGTAAAAGGGTCTTTCAAGGCACAAGTTCATGTTATATAGATGATAAATGCATGTTCGAGCTCTACAGCCCTTTTCCTTCCAACGGACTCCCAAGCCTTTAACCAGACGCTATTCTATTGGGCGTACTTAAAGATGAGTACTATAACAGAAATTGTAGAATAACAGAGGAGCCAGGCTTCTGTAGGCTAAGTGAATACTCTCCCCACGTACGCCATCACACCTGTATCCTTGCATTTCATACACACTGAGGGTGTTTTATATGATGCATTGTACACACTGTATTCTATTGTATTCCTGACCTCTAGAAGTCTCAACATACACTCAAAAAGGAGTTGATGATGACTAATTCATGCCTTTCATCTTTTTTCCTGACTTTTTTTTCTGGTACCTCTAGCGATGTTTTTGTTAACACAGATTTAAGAGAAAGCCTCAAAGTGGACTCTTGAGTTTTTATCATGTAATTGTGGGTCTTTGTGACCGCGAAGTTTTCTGTGAACAGAGTCAACGTAGACGAATATCTAGCGGAACAGATTAAGATGTTCCAAAGGTTCTCTTTGATTCAAACCACAGTAAAAGTAATTGGTTCTTTATGTTTCCTTCAAGATTTCAAAAGAGGAATTTACATTTAAATGGATCAAATATCTCAGGGTAATTTGACTAATTTAGCAGAGCATGGATCGCTCCTGAATTCAAAGTAAACTTAATAAAGCTTGTGCATTGTGGTGCGTCAATATCCTTATGTCTATGATGCAGTAAGTTGCTGTAATCATTGGTAATAATGCAGTATTATAGCCATTTGGGTTATTGCATACCCAAGCAAAAGCCATCGATGTCCCTTGTGATCATACTTGAGCACATTCAATATATGCATTTCAATTGAATTCAATAATTTTCTTTACTTAGTTTAGTCTGAAAAATCTTACTGCAATTCTCCAGCATGGCCTGTCATTAAAGTCCTTCCAAACAGGCACAGGCATTACATAAACAAGCTTGTACTGATTCCTGTTTGAGCCATAGCATTTCACAGGTAATTTTATCCTTCACAGGCGAGGGCTTCATTCCCTGTTTTTCAAAGAGTGCAATTGCATTATTTCCCTGAGGAATCTGGCTCCGAGTCCATTTAATGGAGGAAGCACAAGAGATTTCTATCTGCCAACTTCGAGGAGAGCCTCGCACACTTGGTAATGAGACTAGTCTTTAAAAGACGATCTCCCCTGCCTGTTTACCCTCAGGATTTGTTTTCATCATGTGTTTCTCAAACCTTTAACACAACTTGAAATCCCTCCAGCAAGTCTGGGTTTTAAATGACACCGTAAACTGCTGCCATGGTGCTCTAGTCATTCATTGAGTCTCCGGGGTAAGGACTTTCTTTTGGTGACAATGGGCTCATTCTGGCTCATGCTATTCAGTCAATTTATCATTTTCAACTTGTTTTTTAGCCTATGGAAACTTTTGGCTTCTGTATTTAACCGTGCTATACATTTCAGTATAGTGCTTACTGTTAAACTAGGCTCTCTACTGTAACTTAACGTTTAGTGTTGTGTGATGTAATAAAGCACAGCCTGATACTGTACAGGCTTATAACAGAGGCTTGTTATTGCCTCACAAATGTTGATATTTTACGTTCCCTCAGTGTTTTGATGGCACCTACTTGTTCTTGATAGAGTCAAGATGTAATTTGGCAAGTGCACATATGCGGCTAACCGTTTCCATAACCCACACCTAATGCCATGGTTACCACTGGGTAAGTTACCCATAGAGTCAGAAGTGATTTATGGACCATTGGTTAGGCACTGCCATGCATGATGGCATCTGACATGAGATGATCAATGACTTCAATGCAAGCCTATGGGGACAGAATGTAGCATGTCACATGATGAATCACTTCATAACACCTGTCACAAGTTAAGGCAATATTATCTGATTGCTTCATAAATATCTTCTTCAAAAAGTCATTAACTATGACATTTTACAGCCATTAATGCCATTACCAACCACACAACACCACAAAAAAGGCACATCAGTTTCATGACAAAATGTAGCTTCAGTTACTTTGTGTTTAGAAGTTAACGTAATTTTTCCGGCTTGATAAGAATCGTTCAGACGATGGGCCTGATTCAATAGTGTAACATTTATTAAGTCTCCTCATTGTTGTATTCTTAATGTAAACCAAAAGTGGATTGAAGTTTAAAAGGCCGTTCCTTTAAATACATCCTAATCAGTTGGACGTGCAGTAAACACCATTGCATGCTCCTCAGTTCATTTAGGTGGGATGACTGTAAAGGACCAGAATGAGCCCAATGTGGCAAGATGCATTTGATCTGCACTCTAGAGCATGTGCATTTTTGGAAAATAAACCACACTTATACTAAACAATTCTGTAGATTTAGATCCTTTATCGGTGGTGTATTTATAGATTGCAGTATAGTTTATTTTGACTTTAAATCAATGTTTTATCAACATTCAATAGTTTTAACATCCGGACAGCCGGAACCAGTCAATGTGGGCAGGAGGTGAGATTGTTTTTAGTTGGGTTAGGGTGGAATTCTCTCCTCCACATATCAGCCGATGTTAACCAGCTTCCCAGCCATAGCTTACTGCTTAGTCTGACCACAACATTCAAACTGGCTGTTGACAGACTCAGCTGACGTCACTGCAGGGACACTGTCACAACCTTGCATTCAACGAACAAATCCAATGTCCTAAAGAAAACATGCAGTGCATCCGCTCCTTCTCATGGCACTCCTCTGTCTGGGGTTGCAAGAGAGCGTTGGTCTGGACTGTCGGTTTTTCACTACATTGAACACAGTCATTACCCATGGCGAGACAGGCTACACTCTTCAAACGGGGAACAGGTGTTAGCTTCTATTTATTTAGTTGACAGGACAATTTTTCCTCAAAATGTTGATGTCATGGATGTTGTTAACTCACTGAAGCTACCTGCATATGTGATCCTCTACAATCTCCAAAGTTCATGAATATGAGGTTACATTCGAGACGTGCTAAGGATAAGAATATATGTCCATAAAACATTTAAAACAAAATATCTATCTTTCAATAATCAATATTGGAGAATTCTTCTCATGGATGCATGATCAGATGATCTAGATCTAGACAATATGTGTAGCCTATGGAGAATATGTTGTTATCTCAAATATAAACATTAACTATAATGGCAGCAGGACAATGTGGGGAGCATTTTGTTTAAAGTACATAGTGCCTATAATTTAAGGCTTGTGGGTAAAAGCTTGTTTGTGCACTCTGCTTAGGCAAATACTTTGGCCTTAATACAGATTTACCAGTGCATTAGTATATCTAATATTGCTCCTGTCCTTGGATATGCTAAAACACGTTGTTTGAGCAGTTGAAAAACGCAAACAAAAACTTCTGCTCGATTACCACAGAGAATTAGGCCGAGTAAATAGTTTTCAGAGAGGCATGCTACGTGACATGAGCAAAATAAACGCCATTCGACTCATTAGGCTCACAGCACTCCGGGCGTTTTCCTGAGAAGTGAGAAACTCATCTCAAGTAAAATAAATAACACACACACACACACACACACACAAGCTCTCAGAATTAGCTGACTAACCGTGCAATATTAGGAAACTGATGTAGTATCAGTTAAGGTTGGTCAGTCAACATGTAAATTTGACATCGCTGCAATATATACCTAATAAGGAGCTCTGGCACTGGCAACAATCAAAAAATGTGGGTGGTTTAATTATTGAGTGCTTTTTTAGATGAATAAAAAATAAATGCTCAACCTGTGCTGCTGGTCTGTCACATTTTAGCTTTTCATTTTACTCCCATGAATAATGAAGTCCTGTCTTCAAACCTGCATTTTGAATATTTAATAGGAGGAGGCAAACTCTCACCAAAACCAAACCGATTAACAAAACCAAGATCCAGAGTTCTCACATAGCAATAGTGAGAGTCAACTGAGGTTAGCCAGAGGAATACTAATATCTTGTTGTCAGACATCTTTATTGGTCTGACAAATATAATTAATCTCGTCAACTATCACAATATCAGCTTGCTTCAGAGCCAGTGCTGGCACACATTCTTTTTAATTTGCGATTTACAGAACAGGAGTGGCTTCGCAGGCACAAGGCAGTATCCCATAAGATTTAACTGGTTTTGGCAAAGACCTACAGCAACACTAACAGTATCAATTGCACTAAAGTGTCAAACAGCAAACTTTTTATTCATACTTTTAATGTGGAATCAATATATTTTATAGTGAGAACAATACTGTACCAATAGTCAATTCAATATCTATTTACTGAAGTAGCTGTTTTGCATCTTGCTTATGACATTGCGGTTTTTAGGGCAAGCTACCAGTTGCTTATATGTTCAGGTAGCCAATCGTGTGTGTAACTGTGTCCCCAACATTCTGTGTCACTAGTTAAAAGACGATGCTGACGCTCCCAATCACTGCAAACTATTGTACTTGTGGAGTTGCACGCAATAGTTTTTCTACTTTGACATAAGGCTAGGGGGCATGGTGGTGCAGTGGTTAGCACTGTCCCCTCACAGCAAGATGGTTCCGGGTTTGAATCTGCCTGCAAGCTGGGGCCTTTCTGTGTGTGGAGTTGCATGTTCTCCCCGTGTCTGTGTGGGTTCTCTCCGGGTGCTCCGGCTTCCTCCCACAGTCCAAAAACAGGTACCCCGCCTCTCACCCTGTGTCAGCTGGGAAAGGCTCCAGCGCCCCCCCCCCCGTGACCCTGCAAAGGATAAGCGGTATAGCTAATGGATGGATGGAGCCTGTTTTTTGGTGGGTTCGCATCCTGATAAATTATAAATGGCACCGGCCAAGTCCTTAACCGGAACAGATGGAGACTGACCAGAGCATCTACTTTAAGGGAGAATGTGAGAAGTCTACTCAGCTGTCTGGTTTCAACTCACTGAGCAGTGGGGTGGTAGAAAACTCCATGCTAAGAGACTGAGCCCTTGGTGAACTTGATGAGGAATAAGGGTCTTCACAGTTTTCTCCCTCGTACTAACTGGTTCTTCAACACAAAGATATGTGTGGATTTCAACCATAGTACTGGTGTGCTTGAACGTTATCAAGTAAACGATCATGTCAACATATGATATTTTATTTATTTATTTATGTATATATGTATTAACCACTGGTAAGAATTGATTAACTTTTTGTTGTGGTAATTATTTTATTTTGAATTGTCTCTAAAACCAGGGGACCCATACTGTGGGAATATATTGTATTTGCTTTCTATTGTAGCCAACCTGCAATTCCTTAAATGTCTGTAGATTCCTTCATTCACACACACACACACACACACACACACACATATACACACACACACACTTTACATTCATGGGCGATGATAACTCACATTTACCACAAACTTAGGAGCCATGTAGGCAACTTAAAAAATAACTGCTACATGCAACCAAATGTGAGTAGGCCCTGGACTGCTGGACTTCACCAAGAAATCTATTTCCAATGTGCTATTCTGGACATAAGCTGCAGTACAGCCAGTCTTAATTGGAGCATGCAGCACCTATCTGTCAGGTACGGAAACCTAAATTGAGCACGATGGTTCAGATCAAGGTGGGCCAAACTCAGGGCATCAGCAGTTGTGTATCTTATTGACGGCTCAACTCTTGTTTATGTCACTCTCTTAATTAAAACTGTCCTCCTCCCATAAGGTGGATATGTCTGCCAACGTCAACAAACGACGCCCTCCAGCAGTGCCAGTTTTGGGAGTAATTACTGGGCAAGATGGGCCAAGCTGTTTCTCCGTGGAGCACATCTGCTGCCCTGTCACTATACCAGCACTACGTCTAGGCGAAGGCCTATCCCGACGTGAGTTGGAGGGCCGCAGAGAGAGAGAGAGAGAGAGAGAGAGAGGGAGAGAGAGAGACTGACAGAGACGCAGAGAGACAGAATATTGCACACGTTTCCCCCCCCCAAAAAAATGAGAGGACGAAGGTGCAGACAAAATGTTCAACTCTCAGTAATGAGGCACACCACTAGGAATAACCTGCTGCGATCTGCCATCTGGGCAGCATGTGGTCATGCTAAGGACCAGGAGCTCATGGGCAGGTGACAAGAAGGGCTAGAGAATGAAGGTATTTATCTACCTGGACACCGTCAAGGGTGCACAGCCTGTTTTTCTCCTGTAGGAGTGGAAACGCAAGCCTTATTATGGTCAAAAACACACTTCTCTCCTGCCTTTGCTCCTATACTAGACTGACCACCATGCAATTGTGGAACTGCACAGAACTGTCATTTAAAGCAATTTCTCAATATCTGAGCTGTCATGCAATTAAATGTATGCTTTGTAGAATTATTCATATTTCTTTACTATTTAAAATTTTTCGTATTGTCTAATTCTAAAATACAGGAGTTGTAGTATGTTTAGTTGAAACGGGCAGTAGGCTAACACAAACCTAAGTGTAAGACTTTAGAAATGCATGACCGGTCAACCAGGCTGCCACTGGCCGGTTTCAGACTATCCCTTAGGTATGCAACAAATATGTTTTCCAGAAAACAACAATGCATGTCCTTTACACCCCTATAACACTTGTTCAAAGGTCATTGTGAGTAATGCCTTTTTATTTATGCTAGTGTTGTCCTCTGCCGGCTGAGCATCATGGCATTGTATCAGCTATCTCTCTCCTCTAGGAGTCAATACACTTTCACAAGGGGGCCCAAGCTTAGCTTAAAAGATTTACTGCCGGGCGCCCTAAGGTATTTCATCATTTGCAGCAGCAGTAATTATCTCCATCTGTAAACACAGCTCCCCTGAGTTTGTCCACCCACCCTTCCACTGAACTCAAAACAGCAGCAGCGTAAATACAGTATAGCAGCAGAGTAAATACAGTAGAGCAGCAGAGTAAATACAGTAGAGCAGCAGAGTAAATACAGTAGAGCAGCAGCGTAAATACAGTAGAGCAGCAGCTTAAATACAGCAGAGCAGCAGCTTAAATACAGTAGAGCTGCAGAGTAAATACAGTAGAGCAGCACCTTAAATACAGTAGAGCAGCAGCGTAAATACAGTAGAGCAGCAGAGTAAATACAGTAGAGCTGCAGCTTAAATACAGTAGAGCAGCAGAGTAAATACAGTAGAGCAGCAGCTTAAATACAGTAGAGCAGCAGCATAAATACAGCAGAGCAGCAGCGTAAATACAGCAGGGCAGCAGAGTAAATACAGCAGAGCAGCAGCGTAAATACAGTAGAGCAGGAGGCTCACAGGTGCCTTCATTAGAAATGCCTGACCCAACAGTATGTCCACTGAGCTTAAATTCAGACAAAACTAGCCATGTGAAGTAACTGGGACAATTAGGGAGTTTTACGTGGATGCTTATCTTCTGCTAGCCAATTGGAATTCTATACTTATGTACTAATGCATAAATGCTTAATATTCTCTTTATGGTTTACCCTTTGCAAATGCCCAATTCATTATAACAAAATATAGATAAAAGTGAAATATATGAGTAAAATCTTTTGAAGGAACATTATGAATTCAAAATAAAATAAAGCTATTTTCATCAACAATTCAAAAAGCAAGTCATCCAGCATCAATATCATTGCTTGTTAATGTAAGTTCAGCAAACAAATCTTTTTTTCATCTGTGCTTTGTTGATCGAAAACCTCTCCACAGTCTGTAAACGTATGCGCAACTATTTGAAAAGTAGGTCATATTCTGAGTTGTCTTTTCTCTCTCTTAGCCTGTGAAGTTCTGCAAGAGAGAGGAACCACCGGGCCTCACTGAGAGAGCAGCTCTATGATCTTTAGCTCTGATGCAGTCCAGAGGGAGTCTGAGGAGAGATGGTGGTGATGATTATCACTGCACCATTGCCCCTCTCTGCAGCAGGCCACTCAACGTGTTGTCTTCACCAATGTGTCTCACGCCCAGCACGTTTCTTTTTCTTGCACATTTATTTATTTATTTATTTTACTTCTCCGGGCAGAGTCTTGATCAATTCTTACTCACTGAAACGCTCAATTAAGCTAAACCTTGATGGGAAGCAGGCGGAGGCTGATACAGCTTCACGGGAGCTTCTTCCTGAAGGCTTAATCAAAAAGGACACCCCCTTCCCTCACTCAAAAGAAAAAGAGTCACCTGTATTACTTTGAGATTGGCCCCTGAAGTGATGAACACAGTAAAATACTGTACTTTGAGATTGGCCCCTAAGGTGATGAACACAGTAAAATACTGTACTTTGAGGTTGGCCCCTAAGGTGATGAACACATTAAAATACTGTATTTTTTACTCTTTGCAAAAAGAAATTGTTTCCGTTGGCCTTTCAATCCCAACTTTGGTTTTGTATTTCAATAGAGCTTGACTATTAGCATAGATATAACAATAGAAAGCCTAGGTTGTATATTTATGTAGATCATACTTTTAAATGATCAAATGAAAAAAATAATATATATAAACATTTTGAACTTAGAAATGTATTTGTTCTGAAAGTTGTGTCTTGGTCTGATTGCCCTCTATGGCAAACTGGTAGAGACTGCACCCCGTGTTCACTGAAGACAAATCGCAGCTCACCGTCACTAGACCAGAGGAGGTGATCATTGAAGCACGGCCAAGATATCCCTGGGACAATGAATCAATGGGGCCATATAGGAGAAGAAGGCTATTGACCAACTAAGTCCCTTTTGTGAAACACAGGAAGTTTGAGAAGAAAGTGGTAGAGGCACTGATTGTTGGCACTGAGCGCCCACACTAAATTCCCTTCCCCAAACCTATTACATCCACCTAGAAGCTGAGGTTAAGACGTGCTACACACATACAGTCCAGGTATCAGTTTCTTTTGAGTCTGCAAACTTCAGTTCAATTGATTGAGAAAAAAAATCCCTCGATATCACCTTCTGCCTACACTTACTCTTGGGTCGATATTGGCACTTTCTCAAATGAGCACTAAGCACTAAAACACTTCACAAGGTTTGCAGTTTGGTGATGGATTTCTGAATATAAGGTGGGCTGTGAGGATCCTTGAAGATACATTTAAATAAAAGACTGCAGTCTAGCACAAAATACAATATTATATACAAAACAATATTAATAGCAATACATACATACATACATACATACATACATACATGCATGCATACATGGTAAAAGCATTGAAAATTATTAGGATTGATTTTTTGCCGTGATTTTAAGCAACTAGTGTTGTGGCCAAATTTGACATCCTTGTGGATGTTCCAGCCTGGGATGTGGTTCAGGGGTGAGGGGATGGTCAGAGCGAAGGCCGGGTCACCAAAGAGATAATATGTGCCTTTTGGAGA
>JAVQIZ010031690.1:0-15833 GCA_036023535.2 Galaxias brevipinnis
TCAACGTCTATGGACGGATATTTATAGGGGTTCGTTCGCATTTTGCTATGTAAGCGTGCGCCCACAGAACTACCGGCAAAAAAATATAAAATACGCAGCGCTATCAATGCAAGTTATTTGCTACCGGTTATGTTCAAATCAATCGGTGCTACCGTACCACGAGCTCATTTACCGGCTCATGTGACATTATTATAAACGCGTTGATTGGATGTTATATGTCGAAGTGCACTTTGGGAGTCACAGAAATTTCTACAGAGACACAGACGAATCGCCACACGGACGGATCTCTATCACACAGACAAATCGCTACACACGCACAGATCACGAAAATGCAGATTTCTGCAACGGCAGAAGTGTAGTTAAAGTCACGTGTAAAAACACATCCAATCGAGAGGCCCGCGTGAGTTTTAATTTATGCTAGTCTGTATTTTCAGCTCTTTCAAGGAAAAATACTTGGACTTTTAGCCATTAATATCCAGGTAGGTATTTACAGATTTGTCTACACATTTACAGATCTATGCAGGCATTCACAGATTTGTCTACACATATACAACTCTCAATACACTTGCAAATCTGAATACAGACAGATCTTTTTGATACACTTACAAACCTGATTAGGATGCACGGATTGAGATACAGATACACAACTCTCAACACCCATTTGCAAGTAGTTTTGCTACAATAATGACCCCATACATATAATTTTCAAAGGAAACATTCTTACATGTTTCAATATCTGCAGAAGCCAGTTTTCCGGATGTTCCAAAGTGGATTCTTATAAATTTACCCTATGAAAATTGTATCATTATTTAATCCATGTTGTTTACATTCAGTGTTGGTAGTTTCATTTACAAAACACTGCTGTTTGAAAAGTCACTTACAAATCGTGACGAGTTGTCATTCCTCACGGTCTTGGCATTTCCAAAAGCTTCCAGCAGAGGGTTTGCTGAAATGATTTGATCTTCCAGCGTCCCCTAAAAAAAAATCATCTCAGTTCAGACATTGTGATTTCCACATGTCAGATACTTCCATGCTCAGGATCAAAGCCGTCCCTGTCTCACCTGTACTTCCAGGCTCAGGATCAAAGCCGTCCCTGTCTCACCTGTATCTTTCCTGGTGCTTGCTCCTTCTTTTCACTTCCTCCAGAAACTGCAATTGTTGCAAAGTACTGGATGACTCTCTTAGTATTAACAGTTTTCCCTGCACCAGATTCTCCACTGGGAATAGACAACATGAAAGGGTTGTTAAGGAAACTGAGAATACAATATACATCTTGACAAGTTGTCAAAGCAAGTAAAAAAAGACTCACGTTATCAAGACTGACTGATTCTCACGATCTGTTGAGACCACATAAAATACAAGTTAGTCTGTTTATTAGCCCTTATATCCAATATATTGTCAGTTAATTTGCAATATATAAGTACGTTTTGCATGGTTAAAATACACTTCCTATTTAATTGAGAACTAGTCCCACATGATGTTATACCAATGTGACCTACCTGTAAGCATATTTTGATATGCATTATCAGAAACAGAGAAGATGTGTGGTGGTGCCTCCATGCGCTTCTTGCCTCTGTAGGCAGACACCACCTTCTGGTCGTACACCGGCAGCCACTTATAGGGGTTCACCGTAGCACAGAACAGCCCAGAATAGGTCTGTAGATTACACTTCACGTCATGATACAACTACAGCAACACCAATTGAAGTAGACATCGTTTGGTTATTTAATGATTTCATTACGTAGATCATCCAGGCAGCGTAGCGGTCACTGAGGTTAATCAGCACTGCTGGTTCATGGAGGTGGGTCATCATGGCCATGTCCTCAATCTTGTCATACTTTGGGGGATTCATGGGATGAACATCCTCTTCCTTGACAGTTACAGTCTAAGGATCGCAATGGCAAACCAGTGGGAAAAATAAATAGCCCAGTACATGTTGTACTTTCGTATAAGAAATATATGTCATGCACACTTGAAGATAGACTTGGCTGTAACTATTACCTCCCCGTTTATGGTCTTCACCGTGGCTTTTCCACCCTCCTTGCTCAGAACAGTACCCTTGATGAACAGGTCCTTGACATCTGGTACAAAGCAGGCCGTCTTGGCATCAAAGGGCCGGTTCTGAGCCTCTATCCTCTCCTTCTCAGGCTTCCGGAGATAAATGGCCGCTGGTCCAAACTGGGCCATCTCCGCGTCCGAGCTCATGTTGGTTGTTCACTGGTTTATGCAGAACGACAAATAACTGCTTTAGTCCGAGGAAATGGCATTAGTGTTACAAGAGATAGAGCAATTATTTTTCAATAAAAAACAATCAACAGTGTAGTCTGTTACTTACCGTGCACAAAGGCCTTTGTAGAATGTACACTGCCTCAGAGCTGCAAAATAAACACATCAAGCTCCAACACACAAAACAGGCTAACACCTATCTATCCTCTTGTTTAATATTATCACCTAGCTGTTGGTGACGACATTAGAAGGTAGAAGTGAGGTCTTACCACTGCTTGGCCAGACAACAGGTCTCTTCAATGTACGCCACGGAGTGTCTGAGATCCTTTTATCCGCACGAATGTGCCGATCTAGCAAAATAACCTTCCTATTTTGGACATGCTAATCTATTCAAATCTCAGTTTAGGTCACATTATCGATATCTTGTCAGTGCTTAAAAAAGGCACAGGCTCTTTAAGTGGTAATAGGGACATGCCACCAGAAACAGCTGATAATCCTCAAGATCTATTTTTATGTTCCAGCAGTGGCGTTATAGCTACCCTATATAATCAATCCAGACATCTTTCAATGCCTTTTGTTTCAGTGTCTTTGGGTTAGTTATAAGGATCTCAATGAAAAATTAAAAAATTTATTTTGAATTTAAAAATGTTATCCGTTATTTAACTATTCAGATGATGTAGAGCTCTAGTTTAATTGATATCTTCCTGTATAGTATACAGCTACCTTCACTTTTATACTTGACTTACATGCGAACTATTATTGTATGTTTTTGTTAGGTTAGCTGTCCTATTGTTTGATACAAATATGAAGTGTTCTAATGTCCCTATGGAGATAGATTGTGTTGCAGAGTGTATTTCTAGCCGTAAAGTTTGAACCCTAGTGACTTTGACAATCCTCTTTGACCTATTTGATCATCTATCGAGGAACACCTGATCCATTCTTCCTAAGCACCTTCAGATAGGGACAGAGAGTGGCATGCACTGCTACCTGTGGTAACTTTAAAATCATTTGGATCTGTTCACTGTTGAGTAAACCCCATCAACTTCTTATTTTTCACCCATCAAATGAAATGTGCTTTTCAGGACTTTCATTCAGCTGCTTGGTTTGGATGGGGTGTTCCCAGAGAAGGGGGGCTGGCCTTCTCATTGGCGCGGTGCTTCTGAGTGCTTCCGGACCAATATAATCACTGTCAAAGCTCTCTGGACACAGTGTTGAATTATTCACGGTTTTAATCCTGGGCGACTTTGATTAAACTTTTTCTTTCATTAAGACCTTTTTAAGTGTCAACTAATATGTGCCAAAAAATTTAAATCGAACATTCTACAGTTGTTTTTTTATTATTAGTTTAATAATACTGCAAATGTAGGATTTACCAATTATCTCAGTTTTTAGTTATTAAATGATTATGAAAACAAAACGTGTCCCACATATAGAAATTGTGACACTTGTGAAAGTTTCTTTGACGGTTGTCACCAGATGGTAGATATGTATATGAAAAAATGTCTTACTTATTTTAGTATTAAATATAATACATTTGTTCTTAGTATTTTCACCTTACATTTGTTGATAGACATTATGTGTCTTTTTCGTTGACATAAATAGTCGCAAGCCAACTGGTGGGAACCACAACATGACTGAAATAGTTCCCCTGCCTGTATGCTTGCAAATTAACACATGATGATGTCAAGTTACACAAGGTTGTTAAAACACCTTGAGGTTCTAACATATGACTATCGTACATCTAAAATAACATGCAACGTGTCAGAAATCCTATAGTGAGGCAGAGTGTGAGGGAAAGCACAAGAGTGTGAACTAGCTAGTGAAAGCTTGAACACATATAGCACCATATTAACATCTCATGTGCAGGCTACTTACATGGAAGATGTACAGTAGAGGCTATAGCTAAATTAGCTTGACCTCTGTGCAGTTAGCAGATAATTGACCTTGTCTGTGTCAACAGAGTTATCTTGCTAACATTCTCAGATCATTCGGCCTCAACACAGCATGTAGCGCTTGGTCTAGAGAGAACTTTAACGACTGATAATAAAAAGTAAATTGACACTTTAGCTGCAGGAATTATACAATATGCTGATATTCATTGCCTTTACAGAAAAAGCTTTTAGGGATTGAAGCTGGAGGTGGCTTCTTCCCAAATACTCATTACTGGGATCTTGATATTAAATAACAGGTCATGACAGCAAAACATCCGTTTGAACTTGCAGTGAATCAAGGCTGTTCTAAGTTGATTCATTAATATATCATAACTTATTACTATAGCTATTTTGAAATCTAAAGGCAAGACTCTTTTCCATTGTATCCTAAATACATTGTGACTGACAGGTGACGTTTCCTCTGTGCAATGGCTCGTTCAGTTAGTTTGTGTGGTCGTCAAGCAGATATGTCAGCACATTCTCCAGTACGGAACATCTCATCTTTGTCCTTTCCATTACCTTGGTAGTTAGGATAAACACTTCCCAGCATTAAAGTAGCGGTCCAGTCAAAGTCAAACATCTACAGTAATTAACCCCTACACTCCAGAGGATTTTCTCAAATGTCATGTGCACCCAGCTGATGCCACCTACGCTGGTCCTGTCCTAACAGCCATGGTGGAATGTAGCTGTCCATTATCCACAGTGTGGTTCCTGCAGTGCTCAGACGCACTGCCGTCTGGGAACAGGTGGAGATGGATGCTCTAGTTTTGGCAAGCTTTATGTAAGCAACAGTATTTTGAGCTACCAATCAAACTAAACCAATTAAACTGCACTGACGTGAGGCATAGGTCACAGTAAGGAGTAGAGAGAGAAGGAAATGTCTCCATCGCTTGGCTATACAACTGCAACAGAACAGGATTTGATCTTTAAACATGTCTATGACCTCATTAGCATGTGTCGCTGGGCTGGAGACCAGACAGTAGAGCTCTATCTATGCGTTGACTCTTCAGTGATGACAGAACAGACATTGGTTCTTACTATATAATTGTGTGCGTGTGTGTGTGTGTGTATGTAATGTGTGAACGCTGCAGTCCAATACTCTGTCCATTTTTCTCATTGGACCCCTCATCTAAAACACATTATGTTTACTATGTAGTTCTATACAGCACTGAGCTTCTCCTTCAGAGACTTAAACTAAAGCTCTGAGTCAACAAAACAGGAGGGGAAAGAATGTAGACCGTGTTCACGTTCAAGGTCAGTGTGTGGAATGTTGTTGCCAAGAAGAACCACATCAACGGATGTCTTCATCTTTACCATGTTTATTTTTCAAACCCATTACTATATTCATATTTATAAATTTGTGATGCTGCAAAAATGCATTTTCTGCACGCAATCAATTCTCTCACACCACATCAATGTCAATATCAATATTCATAGCTCATCCACTGAACCAATTATGGTCAACAAACATGCATAAGTAGACATTTAAATACGTGTTCATTACTCGTTACACACAATAAATCTCTATAAATGGTGCGTGGAAGTCACACTGCTACATCATCAATCTCTATTCTCCCTGGCTGCCAACATCACGACCCTTAGTCCTGAGCTTGTTCACTTGAGATTCTGCTGTGTCAGCTCGTTCCTCCGCCTCACCAAGCTCGTGTTGGACCTTTCTGAATTTAGCCAAATTGATACTGGTCTGTGCCTCCTATAGATCCAATAATAAACAATACATCAATGTACACTCGGCACTTTGTTTGGCTGTACTGTTTCAGCTCTCATAAGAAAATGAATGATATTGAATGCATTGTGAAGATGAACCAGCCTTAGTAATCAGAGTAATGGCTGTTGTTATGAAACTCACCGCCTCTTCACACTGCTGCTTATAGGCTTTCACTTTCAGCTGCAGCTTGGTGACCGAGTCCTGGAGCCGTGCTACATTTTTCTTCTCCTCCTCACTCTATAAAACAAGTACTGATCAGGATTCTCAAATCAAAATGTCACTGGGTGAGAGATTCATTAAAATGCAAACACTGTTAGACCCTGCTACCCCCCCCCCCCACACACACACACACAAACACACACCCATAAAACAAGTACTAATCATGATTCTCAAATCAAAATGTCACTGAGCGAGAGATTCATAGAAACGCAAACACTGTGAGACCCAGCCCCACTCACACATACACATTATTTTGCTTTGTGAGATGTCAGTCACAGTACTTTAACAAATAAAATATACAGAACTGAAGTAGTCATCTTACGAGACCAAAATATTTCAAAGTCTCACTGACCTGATAGGTGAGATCTTTGACTTTTCTCTCTTGTTTTCGAGCACCTTTTATTGCCTCAGCACCTCGTTTCTGCTCTGCCTCCAGTTCACACTCCAGTTCTCGAACCTTACAGTCAAACGGTTGATTAAAACAAATAAATAGGTTAAACATCAAAGGAAAGAAATTCTTATTTTTTTCTTTATTCTTACCCTGTTCTCCAGTTTTTGAAGCTCCTTTTTCCCGCCTTTCAGAGCTATCTGCTCAGCTTCATCCAGACGTTGCTGCAGGTCCTTGACGGTGACCTCCAGGTTCTTCTTCATCCTCTCCAGGTGACCACTGGTGTCCTGCTCCTTCTTTAGTTCCTCTGACATCATGGCAGCCTATGGCAAACAAGGAAGTTATTCATTGGAATACAAGTCAGCAATTCAAAAACAAACTAAAACGACACCTTACATCTGTGATGGCTTTTTTAGCCTTCTCTTCAGCGTTCCTTGCTTCCTGGACAGTGTCCTCCATCTCAGATTGGAGACGGTTTATATCCGACTCCATTTTCTTCTTGGTGCTGAGGAAACTGGTGTTCTGTTCAATGCCATGAAAGAGAAATTGTGAAAAGTGTTTTTCATAAACAGGTATAATAAGACAGTCATTTCAAATATAGGTATGTAAAACCTAAACTAAATAAAATGAATTATTATTATTATTATTATTAGGTGTGTGGTAATCCCTGACCTGAGCGTGCGTAAGCTGCATCCGCTCGCTGGCCTCCATCAGTTCCTGTTCGGCCAGCTTGCGGCACCTCTCAGACTGCTCCAAGGCTTCTCCGATCTCCTCCATCTCAGCTGCCATCAGGGACTTTCTGCGCTCAGCAATGGCCAGCTGCTCTTTGACCTCCTCCTGACCATGGAGGGCTTCATCAAGGTGAGACTGGGTGTCCTGCAAAAACAATAAGTGACTCAATTGAAGGCCTTCACACATTTAATAGGTCCACAAACACTGAAGGTTTCAGATATATTAATATACAGTTCTGTGCAAAGGTTATAGGCAGGGGATGCTGCTTTGAAGGCAAAGGGTGGTCACATCAAATATTGATTTGATATACATATTCTTTTCACTCACTTTCTATTTTATTACTTGATATTACTTGATAAACAATTAACATTTATATTGTTGGAAAAGCATTCTTACAATTTTTTCACACCTGCCTAAAACTTTTGCTCAGTACTGTATATTCTGTGCAAAGGTTTTAGGCATGTTACATAATATACAGTTATATGCGATAAAAAATGTAGGCAGGTGTGAATACACATTTAAAGACAGTGCCAGTAAAAAGTTAGAACACACTTTCCCATTCACTTGAATATGATATTAATAAAAAAAACACCGTTGAGTTGTATTGTTACAATATTTGTACTTGAATATGAAAGTAGGTCCACACTTTTGACTGGTACTTCAGAGACAAGCATAGTTATATATAGATGTTATATCTAGAAGTTCCATGTTTTGGCCATCAAGGATTTTTTCAAGGCTACACACACCTTGACCTGAGAGTGCAGGTTTCTGATCTGCTTGTGGGCTTCTCCTGCCTGTCTGTTAGCATGGGCTAGCTGCACCTCCATCTCATTCAGGTCTCCCTCCATCTTCTTCTTGACCCTGCTGGCATCGATCCTGCTGTGGGTCTCGGTGTCCAGGGCGCTCTGCAGAGTGTCTACTGCCCTCTGGTGGCTCCTCTTGAGCAGGTCTATCTCCTCCTCCTTCTCCACCACCTTCCTGTCCACCTCTGACTTCACCTGGTCCAGCTCCAGCTGAAGGTGCAGGATTTTGGCCTCTCCATGTTCCAGAGAGGACTGCAGGGAGAGAACACACAAATATGGATTGGACCGTTCTACTTCAGAGATGGTACTGTAGAAATCCTTTTGAGGAAAAGGCAACCTCTGCTTCTTCCAGAGCTGTTTGGGTTTCCTGCTTTTCCTGTTCAGTCTGCTTGGCAGCTTTCTCCAGTTCGTGAAAGGTTTTGGCAGATTGTCCTACTTGTTCTGTGACATCAGCTATCTCCTCTGAAAAGGTATAAAGCATATCGTACATGAATGTCCCATGTGTCTGTTATAAACTTATGTTTTAACATGGGACTTTACTCAAGTACATATAAAACGAGTGTCTAAATTCAGTTTCTCTCCCTCAAACATAATTATAGAATTTAAATGCTAACGTATACGAGAGTAGAGTGAAATACAGTAAAATCTAAAACACAATTATAACTGGATAGTCCCTTGAAAATAGGTTATGAGGTCTTACGTTGTAGGTGTTTGTTCTCCCTCTTCATGTTCTCCAGGTGACCCATGGCCTCTTCATAGGAGTTCTTTAGCTTAAACAGGTCTGTGCTCAGTGTCCTGGACTCCCTCTGAGAGGCCTCCAGCTCAGCCTGACTCTCCTCATAACTCTGCTTCAACTCAGCAAGAACCTAACACGACAGAGACCATCTTAACATGTTCCCAACATTCAGGTCATAGACCATGACTGCTTTATTCTAGAACAGTGGTTCCCAATCCAGTCCTCAAGTACCCCCAACCATGCCTGGAATTGGAACTTCCCCAGTGCCAGCACACCTGGAGCAATTAATCCAGGCCTTGCTGTAGGTGACTAATTACACAAGGTGTGCTAGCATCTTGGAACATTAAATACCTGGAATGGCTGGGGGTACTTGAGGACTGGATTGGGAACCACGGTTCTAGAAGATCTGGGAGCACCTTATCAGAGTTCCTCTGTTTCTTGTCCAGGGTGGCACTGGCAGAGTTAAACCTCTCTATCTCCACCCTTTGATCCTCTACCTCTGACTGCAGCCTCTGCTTGGTCTTTTCCAGGGAGGCACACTTTTCATTCACTGCCTCGGTCATCTCCTCAGAGTCCTGGAGCCGCTGGGCCAGTCGCTTTCTGCACAGCCAATACACACAGCAGTCGGGAAACCAAAACGTAACTTTTTAGTTATTTTAGTTTAGTTTAGGTGCATCGGAGTGTGTCCTGAATCTTGATGAAAATGTACCAATGTGGAAAGGCTATGCTAATATAATAGTTACTTTGCCTCCTCCAGCTCTTCAGTCCTCTGGGTGGCGTCGGTCTCAAACTTGGTTCTCCACTGAGCCACCTCACTGTTGGCTTTGGACATGCAGCGCTGCAACTCCGCCTTGGCCTCCTGCTCCTCCTCAAATTGCTCCCGAAGGAGGTCACAGTCGTGTCGGGATGAATGCAAACCATGGGCCAGGGCATTCTTAGCCTGGGTTAAGTTAAACATATGTTGGGTTAAACTATCTACATGGACATATTCAACAAAAGGAAGTTTTGCAACTGTGTTCTGTGAACCTTAATTTCTTCTTCTAAGAGTCTCTTCAGCTCCTCGATTTGATGACTTCCAACAGATTTCACTCTGCCTAGCTGGGACAGCCAGGAATCCTTCTCCTCAAGCTGTCGAGAAAGTTCCCCTTTCCAGAAAATGAAAGTGATACACATCAGAACCATCGTACAGTTTGTCTGTTGTGTCATTAATGCTTTTTGAGCTCATGCAGCTTTACTCTCTCTGTGTCTCTGTGTTTAAATCGTACCATTTTCGCTTTGCAAGCGAGCGTTCAGAGCCGTCTGATCCCTCAGAGACTTCAGAGCCTCTTCTGCCTGGCTCCTGTACTCACAACCTTGCTCTTCAAAGCCTTTACATAGCTTCTCAAGATTAGCCTGAAATATATGTTTTTCAAGGACGTGAAAAATAAAGGTAAACATTGTGAATGAGAAATCTGTCTTGAATTCCAACCAAAGTAATTTACCTTGCTTTTACGAATGATCTCCATGTTGCTTGACAAGTCATTAACTTCCATTTTGTTTTCACTATTCTCTTTCTCCAGTTTTTGCTTAACTCTTTGTAGACTGTCAATTTGCTCTCCCAGTTCTGCCACACTGTCCGCCTGCTTCTTGCGTAGACTGGCGGTGATGGACTCGTGTTGTAACGTGGACTCTTCCAGATCACGACGCAGCTTCTGGAACTCAGCCTCACGCTTCTTGTTCATCTCAATCTGAGACGCAATGACTCCTCCATTCTCTTCCAGTCTCTCACTGATCTCCTCGAGGTCTCTGGAGAGATCCCACCTCTGCTTGTCAACTTTAGCCCGAGCAGAGCGCTCAGCCTCAATCACCTCTTCAAGCTGCTCTATGCAGGCCTTTGGGGAAATAAGAGATTTAAATAGTAGAAAGCTGAATTATGACCTGATTTTTACAGAACAAAAAATATATAGACACATTGTCTAAATAGTCTACCTGAAGCTCTTTCATTTTCTTTTGAAGCTGAGTACTCAGTGTTTGCTTATCCTCAATCTTACATTGCAGGCTGCTAAGTTCAAAATCCTTCCTGAAATTCAAATTTGAAAAGTCAAGTAGTGAAAGTGCTCTGACAAATGGTAGTCCAATATATATACATATAAAAAACGTGTTTGCTTGATCTTGATATGTAGTGAATTACTTTTTCAATCTGTCATCCATTTGTTGTTTTTCATTCTCCAGGTCCATGATCGTTTCCTGAAACAGCTTAAAGTCCCCCTCAAGTTTTCTCTTGGATCTCTCCAGATCTCCACGCACTTTCTTCTCCTGCTCTAGAGAGCCCTCCAGCTGAAAGGGTACCATTGTCCATATCAGTCAGTTCATATAAAAATATTGCTTGCTTATAGTTGTTTAGATACAGTACTCATATTATACAGAACAACTGAAACACCCACATCGTCAACCTGTTGCTCCAACTTGACTTTAGTCTTGGTTAGAATGTTAACTTTTTCCTCCTCTGCCTGAAGGTC
The DNA here is from genome assembly GCA_036023535.2 of Galaxias brevipinnis. NCBI lineage: Eukaryota > Metazoa > Chordata > Actinopteri > Galaxiiformes > Galaxiidae > Galaxias > Galaxias brevipinnis. The sequence goes on from JAVQIZ010031690.1 coordinate 11,260, forward strand.
ATCCAGAGTCTGTTGGTGCACTTCTTGCAAGGCTTTTGTCTCTTTTGAAGACTTCACAAGACTTTCTTCGAGAGAAGTTAACTCCTCTATCAAGTTCTTTACCTGATGTACAACACAGGACAGTAATTCACTATTAAACGACACACGATGCATTAAGGCATGGACTGTAACAACTGTAACTCTACCTTATTTTCTGTGGCATATTTTTCCTTTTCAACCTTGACGATGGTGAGTTCCAGGTCATCGATGTCCCTCTTGAGGTCAGAGCACTCGTCCTCCAGCTTCCTCTTCCTGGAGGTGATCTCTGCGTTGACCTCCTCCTCTTCCTCGATCCTCTCAGATAACTCCTGCATTTTGGCCTCCAGGTGGATCTTGCTCTTGATCAAGCCCTCACACCTCTCCTCTGCATCACAGAGGTTCTCTCTCTCCTGTTGTTGAGAGAAACAGAAATGGAGAATGATTGGTGCGCACATGAGGAAGAGAGAAACTAGCATCAAGCATTCAGCATGCACCACTGTGTATTGAGTGAGAGCCTACTGCTTGAATCTGGAGGTAGAGGTCATTCTTCTCTTGAGCAAGAACCACCATGTTCTCCTCCAACTGCTTTCTTCTGGACTCGGACTTCCCAAAGTCTTCATTGAGTCGTGAAAACTGCTCCTTCAATGTCTGCATCTCCTTCTCCGCCTCTGCACTCCGCAACAGAGGCTTGATTTTGAAGAAAAGTTTCATCCATGGCCAGTTTTTGACATTCATGAATGAGCGGATGTTGTATTGGATGATGAAAATGGAGTCTCTAAAAGAAGTGGAAAAAGTTATGTTAAATTTGCTAGATTTTACAGAGAGTAATATACGCACTGAGGAGAATACTTTTGTGGCTGACCTTTTATTGGACATGTCCATAAACCTTTGCCTTGCCACGTAGCCTCTGGAGAAGGCCTGTATACGGGTCATCAAAACGGCCAGGTGCTCATCTCTCATCTCCTCCAGAAGACCCAGCAGCCCAGCTTTAAAGAACACCTGCAACATGAAGCTTCATGAATGTACTCTTTAAAGAAAACCTATTGCAGTTATATAAGAACACCTACAACATGAGGCTTCACACTTTAAAGAACACCTACAACATGAAACTTCATGAATCCACTCTTTAAAGAACACCTACAACATGACGCTTCACTATTTAAAGAACACATACAACATGATGCTTCACTATTTAAAGAACACCTACAACATGAAGCTTCACTATTTAAAGAACACCTCCAACATGAAAGTTCATAAATGCATGTTTTAAAGAAAACCTATTGCAGACACATGAGACTTAATTTATTTTGTTAATAAAATACCTTAGTACATCCAAATCTATACTGGGTGTGGTCCACATCAATGGACAGGAGCAGTTTCTCTGATGCTTTTTTGCTATCAATAAAATGTCCTTCGGGAATAGCACTGGCATTTAGGATTCGGTACCTGTTGGGAAAAAGTCTGACTCACATATTCTTTTTTATAGGATTTTACAGCAGATACGGCACGATATGGGGAAAGGCCTATGTGGTTATACAGTAGATAAACTACTTTGACTTACCTCTGCTTGAAATCTCCATACAGAATCCTGCTTGGGAAGCCCTTCCTACAGATCCTGATGCCCTCCAGCACACCGTTACAGCGGAGCTGGTGCAAGACAAGATGGTGCTCCATGGCCCCTACATAGACAGGGGTTGTTTTATTAGGTATGTTTATGTGGTAAATGTTTGGATGATTAACGGCGCTCCACGGATGCCCTTCTGTTTACCTGGCTCCTTAGTCTCATTGGGGATAATGCATCTAACAAAGTGTGGGTGAGTGGACTTCAGGTTGCTCATCAGTTTGTTGAGATTTTCCTAAAGTGATAGAAATCAGGTAGGTTACGTCCAAACGTGGTTGTGATGTAATTGATACAATTGTACAGAATGCATGATCTTCATTAGGCAGTTTACCCTGAAAAGGGCAGAGACGGTCTGGAAAGATGAGCCTTTTCTCTTGGCTCCTTTTCTATTTCCCTCAGCAGCTGAGACATGGAAATGTATTTAGTGGTGGGTGGGTGGGAGGGGGGTGGGGATGGGGATGGGGGGTTAAAAAGCTTAATTCCTTTCTTTTTACAGTCTAATCATCGTGGTAGTATACTGATTGGCGGTTACCGTTAACAGAGGTGTATGTGGCAAACAGCTGAGACAGCAGCCTCAGGGCAGCTTTCTGGTACAGCTGGACCACAGTGTCATTCAGCAGGTCCTTGTTCTTCTCCAGCCAACTACTGATGTTGTAGTCCACAGTGCCAGCGTAGTGCACCAGGGAGAAGTGGGCCTCAGCTTTGCCTTTACTAGGCTTGGGCTTCTGGAAGTTACTGTTCTTACCCAAGTGTTGGTCGTAGAGCTTGTTTTTGAAGGAGCTGTCAGTTGCTTTTGGAAACATGCATTCTTCTTCAAGGATAGAGAAAATGCCCATTGGCTGTGCAATAAAAATCAAACAAAGCTGTAAACCATTTGTTTGATAGTTATTGAACGTCTATAAGGAATTCAAACAGTTTAATTTGTATGAATTCCTAAACTTGGTTTCCTCTTATAGCCTAATATTCCCATATTGGCAACCAGTGAACTTTATGAAGATGTAAAGTATTGAAACAATAATGAACCTTCTCAATAAGCTCAGTGCATGCAGCTAGGTCCATGCCAAAGTCAATGAATGCCTTCCTTCATGTACTCCTCCTGCTCCAACACAAACATGTGGTGATTGAAGAACTGTTGCAGCTTCTCGTTTGTGAAGTTGATGCACAGCTGTTCCAGGCTGTTCATCTGCATGGCAAGATCACAGAAATCAGTATGATAAAAAACACCCAGACAGAGCTGATTTTCTGACCAAGCTTTTAATTGCAGGTTCATGCTGACCTCAAAAATGTCAAATCCTGCGATATCTAGAACACCAATAAAATGCTGCCTGGGCAGTTTGGTGTCAAGCTGTTGGTTTATTCTGATCACCATCCACAGGAAGAGCTTCTCATAGACTGCCTTAGACAGTGCAGCCATGCAGTTATACACCTGCAAGTTAACCAAGTCAGAGATTCCATTAAAGTAAAGTACAGCTGCGTAACCAGACTTACCTTTTTTTCCAGAATAAAACACTTGATAATAACTAATAATTTACCTGCTGGACAGTTTGTCCCTTAGTGACATATTCATTCCCGACCTTCACTCGAGGGAAGCACACTGCTTTCAGTAAGTCTGCAGAGTTTAGGCCCATGAGGTAAGCCACTTTGTCTGCCACTAATAGAGATAGGTTAAATAAACTTCAGTGAATACTTGGTAGGTTTAGATGCAGTTTCAACTTAGAACACGTACCTTCTGTACCATCAGGCTCTGCCTGCTCTTCACGCTGTTTCTGCTTAAACCTCATGTTCCCATGATGTATGACGGCACCAGTCAGCTTATAGATGGCCAGTTTCTCCTCAGTGTTGAAGCCCAGGATATCGATGGCGTTCTATAGAGAAATCCATGAATAGGTGGACGTTTACGAGTAAAGCATAGCATTGTCAGGAGGTGCACTCACATCTGTAGCCATCAGCTCCTCAGTATCATCTATGCTCTGCACAGTGATTTCACCTTGGCTTATGAAAGGGTAGTCATATGGATTTTTGGTTATCAGCAGCATTTCTGGGAAATGAATGTAATAAAGGAGAGTTTCTTGACCAGAGCTGGATTATTCTGTTTAAATATTTCAGACTTGTTCATGTAAAACCATCCAGACAAGTCGGACAGTTTATCCTTCATATAATTTCACATGACAATATAAAAAGAGTAGTTACCAATTAATTCAGGTTTCTTGTTAGACAGGATCTGATAGAAGATGTGGTAGCTCCTCTCAGCCAGAAGCTGAAATGTTACCCTGGATTTTTCTAGAATGTCTAAACCAGAATGTTATTCAGGTAAACTGCTCTCACAGTTTAGTAATGTCCTTAAGAGAAGAACAACTGCACTTGCAAGTTTCAATGTCCTTCAGAGAAGAACAACAGCACTTACATGTTTCAATGTCCGCGGAGGCAAGCTTTCCCTTTATTCCAAAGTGGATACGGATGAATTTTCCCTGGATAAAAAAAACGATGAGTTACAGCAGTTTCACTGAATGATGTCTATACAAACAAATGTAAATGTTTGAAAAACTCACAAAGCGAGAGGAGTTGTCGTTCCTCACGGTCTTGGCATTACCGAAAGCCTCCAGCAGGGGGTTGGCCTGGATGATTTGATCCTCCAGGGTACCCTTTCAATTCAGTAATACATGCAGTTAAGCAGTACAAACTTGTTTGTTTCAACAGATCAGAGAAATATATATATATATATATATATATATATATATATATATATATATATATATATACATACATATACTGCATTACTTCTAGTAATATTATGGTGCAAACAAAAATATTGCTACAAAAATTTCCATGAATTTAACCTTTATTTTCCCTGTAGATTGATCCTTGTTCTTGCTTGAGTCTCCAACCGATGCAATTGTTGCAAAGTACTGAATGACACGCTTGGTGTTCACAGTCT
>JAVQIZ010031755.1:0-11278 GCA_036023535.2 Galaxias brevipinnis
AGTATATAACGATGGTGCGATATTCTGTATATATATATATATATATATATATATATATATATATATATATATATACACACAGTATATAACACAAACACAGATCATCAATAACAAGAAACCACTGACAGGTGAAGTGAATAACATTAACCATCTCGTTACAATGGCCCCTGTCAAGGGGTGGGCTATATTAGGCAATAAGTTAACAGTCAGTTCCTGAAGTAGATGTGTTGGAAGCAGGAAAAACGGGCAGGCATAAGAATGAGAAATTGACAAAGGCCAAATTATGATGGCTAGATGACTGGGTCAGAGCATCTCCAAAACTGCAGGTCTTGTGGGGTGTTCCCAGTATGCAGTGTTCAATACCTACCAAAAGTGGTCCAAGGAAGGACAACCGGTGAACCAGCGACAGGGTCATAGGCAACCAAGGGTCACTGATGTGCGTGGGGAGCGATCCCACAGAAGAGCTACTGTAGCACAAATTGCTGAAAAAGGTACGCTGGCTATGGCAGAAAGGTGACAGAACACACATTGCATCGCAGCTTGTCGCGCATGGGGCTGCGAAGCGGAGGACCGGTCAGAGTGCCCATGTGAACGTGAACCCTGTCTACTGCTGAAAGCACCTACAATGGGCATGTGAGCGTCAGAACTGGACCATGGAGCAATGGAAGAAGGTGGCCTGGTCTGATTAATCACGTTTTCTTTAAGATAATGTGGATTTGGGTGCGTGTGCATCATTTAACTGGCGGAAGAGATGACACCAGGATGCACTACGGGAAGAAAAATCCCATAAGAAAATTTTAAAGTCAAATTTATCAATCTCAATTCTGAAGTGTTCTCAGTTCTCAGTTGTGTGAATGGCTGAGCATATGCAGAGGGATCAGGACCTTAAACAAACAAAGATATGTATTTCCAGGCAAGATAATTACAGGACCACAATGAATACATGATAGCAACTACTGAAAGTGATCTAGGAATGTTAATACAGTCAGGTATGAAATGTGGGTGTGAATCTCAACAACACAGCAATCTGAGGAAGCTATCTTGGCAGCCTTGACAAAACAAAGGCATGGACGAGTTTCTCAGCAACTGGAAGGATAAGGGTAGGGCAGAGTTTGGATATATTTTTGAGATGGAAAATATTAGACTTTGCAGAGCTGCTTGATATGGTCATAAAAGTTAATGTTCGAATCAAACTTGACGCCTAGGTTTGAGATGGAGGAGAGAGATGTTCCAGCCAGCTATGGTGAGGTGGGTTAAGGGGGAATGCTTGGTGTGGTGTACCAATCAGTAAAGCCTCTGTCTTGCTGCTGTTTAGTTGGAGGACATTCTGATTCATCCATTCACTTATTTCCTACAGGCAAGTGTTCAAGCCAGTGCAGGCAGCAGACTGGGTTCTGTTTTTAGGTATAGCTGTGTGTCATCAGCATAGCAATGGAAAGATATTCCATTCTGGGTGATGACCCAGCCAAGAGGGAGCACATACAAAATTAACAGGATGAGACCCAGGACAGAGCCTTGAGGGACTCCAAATGGTGACAGGGTGTGACCGGGAGTTTGATCCCCTGAGAGAGACAAACTCAGTTCTGTCTGTCAAGTAGAACCTAAACTAGTTCAGTGCTTGTCCAGAGACCAATAGTGTCCTGAAGACACTCTAGCAGGGTGGAATGGTCGATGGTGTAAAATGCAGCGGTGAGTTCGAGAAGGATCAGGAGGGATGGAGAGCCTGCATCAGCTGCCAGTAGTAGGGCCATTTCAGTGCTGTAGGCTGACCAGAAACCAGGTTGGAATTTCTCAGAGGTTGCTGAGGGTGAAGCGGCTTATGAGCTGCGCAGCAACCATTTTTTCCAACACCTTGGAGAGGAAGGGGAGGTTAGAAATCGGCCTGTAACTGCCCAGAACTTCCAGAATTCAGGGTGGGCTTTTTTAGTCTGGGGCCGATTACATCAGTCTTAAGTGCTGGGGGGGCAGTGCCAGATTGGATGGAGTGATTGACGATCCGGATGAGAAAAAGGACTTAGGGCAGAAGCACAAAACTTAAGCAGGGCAATTGGAATTGGATCCAGTACACAACTTGAGGGAGGGGATAATAGCCTCTATCTCTTCTGATGATTCAGAGAGAAAGGGGAGAGGCTGAGGTGGTGGAGACAGAGGGACAGGGATGAAGATGGACTGAACAGTGGAAACAGATGAGGGTTCAGAGGGTGTTGACCTTTGCTTTGAAAAAACCTATAATATAATGGCAAAGCAGTCCAAGTTCCTTAATTAATGTGGTGCAGGTCGGCGTGTTACAGTTGTTAAACTCAGAAGTTGAGAAATTGTGCTATGTCAGGCGGAGAAGATGCTAGCTGCAAATTATCGGCCGGTAATGGCAGAAACGAGCTGGGTAGTGGTGCAATGCTAGCCTGTTAGTGATTAATGCTGCAGGAAAAGCGGCAAACAAACAACGCCAGCGTCCGCTCCTTACAGCATTGCCATTGTAACGGCGGATTAACTTGCAGTGACCGCAAGCATCCTTAACGTCTTCTTTGCGACGATGAGGGGAAATAATTGCACAAAGGAAATGATAGGGGTCTCCAAAATCACCTACTATAGAAAACTGCCACTAGCAGCTTGAAAAAGGCCCTATTATGCTTTTTTGGTTTTTCTCTTCCCTTTAGTATGTTATATTACTTTTTGTGCATGTAAAAGGTCTGAAAAGTTACAAAGCCCATTGTCCACGCCAGACGGAGCTACTCTCTCTCAGAAAACACTGTTCCTGAACTAACTGAAACGCCTCTTTTGTAGTCAGGCGTTTTCTTCCGTAACATATCTACGTCACTACATCATACATTTGCATAATGCCCACCTAGCGGCTAGTTTGGCATGCCCTCAAACAGAGCCAGTCAGAGCAGAGTCCGTGAAGTTTGGATAGGGGTTTCGCCATGTCGAGAAAACACTGTTTTCGTCAGTGCAAAGGCAAATTCCCTTTGTTTGGCCAGCTTACCAATCAGAGCAGACTGGGCTCGTCGGGAGGGGGGCCTTAAAGAGACAAAAGCTAAAACGGAGCGTTTCAGACAGAGTAAATAGAGGTGCTGCAGACCCAGGCAATTTGGAAAAAATAAATAGTTTATTGAACATTAAAACGCGTAAACCTATTCTAGTAGAACTCCTAAATAAAGGTATGAACCTGAAAATGAGCAGAGTAGGGCCCCTTTAATGCCCGATTATTTTGTTCAGTTCTGCTTTAAGAAACATTCTCCTAATCCTTAGAAAACTCAGATTTTGTAATGAATAAAGAGAAAGGTTTGCTCCCTCGGGGTAATCTGAAAAAAGCCTTTTGTAGATGGCTAATAATTAGGCGTTTAACCTACGGGTATATATTTTTGGTTTTGCTTTTATAGAAACTTTATAGAAACAAATGATGTAATCACTAGAATAAAGTGATACCAAACGCGCTTGATTATTTTTGATGTTCCTCCATGGAAAAATTTGATTTCTCCCATATTTCCAAAAATTCCCCAATTTCAAGTCCATTTTATGATTGTCATCAATAGTCACAATCAAGTATTTACCTGGGAAAATGTAGGCATTGTTGCCTTGTCCTGGTGTGAATATGCGGCCATCATCGAGAGTAACAGGGCTAAATGGACTGCCGCTGGCAAACAGACATTTACCCTGGAGACAAAAAGAGGAGTTAGTACAACAAATTCAATTGGTGAAAAAACATGATAAAAGGAGGAAACAAAAGGATATATATTTTTTAATGGGTTTACATTGGTGAGTTTATAAGCGTCCTCAGCCGTGCACTCTGCCCTGTTGGTGGGGTTACTGAGGGCGAAGATGATGGGTCGCTCATTAAGCTCACCCATGGCCTTCAGCACATCTGGGGTAAACAGCCGGCCAGCCCCGGCCACACCTGCAGGAGAAAAACAAAGATCCGGAAAGAACTTGTATGTTAGCTTTCTTATTTCCCCTCAGCTTACAAACAGACAGAAACCGATAGAAACAGACCATAATTGTCTTAACAGGAAGACATCCAACATTTTCTTTTTGGATTACCTGCCAATGTGGCTGGAAGATGAAAATATTTACCAGCCAGACAGTTTTTTCTAACAGCCAAAAATAATAAATAGCTTTTTGATATTACAACATGCTATTGTCACTATTTAGCATGTCACCTTCGTCTCTTATGCGATTCTCAGTCAATATTAAAGTAGTGTGCAGTCATAATAGTAGACTACTATTAACTATGCAGAAAATGTAATTCAACTGTTTAAGCACTAAAATGTAACACACTTGAATAAATAAATTCAGTGGTATTCACCATTAAGTGCAAGAAGGATAATTTAGTATGGAACTTGAGAATAAAACAATTATAGTAGAATTCAGTGTTCAGCAATAAGTTATAATGCATAGAATAGATACATTAATTATGAGCCTGCTTTAGATGTGCAGGACACTTGCACTCTCCACTTTTGTAGTCGTTCTGGGGCCGCTGTGTAGCCTCCAGCAACAATAGGCAAAATTTAAGTCAGTTTCTGGAAATCTGAATATAATTTTTGGGGCTGAGGAAAATTGGGCATATAAAATAGAACTATCTTCTTTGAAAGAAGGTCCAAGCCTAATAAGTAATTATTGTGGACTGAGTAGATTGATTCAACTTGTTTTAAACCTTATCACACAAATAAAAGTTATAATTGAAATAACCTGTTCATAACTATTGTTCCTCAGGCCATAAGGCATATTTGTATAATTTATATTTATTTGGCTCCATAGTGCATTTAACCCTTTGAGCTCATGGCCCGCACCCATCAATACTGTGGTGACAAAATAAACTTCAGTGCCTTACTTTTTGGAAACAGCAAATCCGATCTAAAAACCTATGCATATGGATGAGTGGGCTATACCCTGAGAACTATAATCCTAAGGAGAAATAATACCAAGATGAATATAAATAAATATTACTGAAGAATTCTTTGTTGCTTTTCTCTTGTGTTAGATGCAGCATGTCAGCCTGTTAAAAACTGTACAAAACAAAGGTTCACTGTACTCACAACTGAAATGCTCTTTTAAATGATAGCAGATATACAAATTATATCCATTAAATCATAAAACATTTATGAACATCATAAAATATAAAATATAAAAGATTTGTTTTCTTTTATTTAGAAAGGAAAATAAAATAAGTCGTAAGCCAACTGATATTAAAAACAGACATAAAACTAGCAATAAACAGTGCATTAAACACATTTAATTCATCCAGTGAAGTTAAAACATCAGTGATGTTTTGAAATCTTCAGCTGTAGCCCTTGATAGGCTACAATATTGGTAAATAGAGCTTACAGTAGAATAATGGCCACGCCTAAGTGCTTAGTAATATATTTAAAGCGTCAATCATAACAAAATCAGTTTAACGGCATCTAATGGGAGGGGATAAATTCCTGCAGTGCGAAAAGCGCACGAGCAAGGCAGATGTATAGCCTAGTTGGATTTAATAATAAATCTGCATGATCAGACATTTCCTCTAAATTAAAATAATTATTCAAACAGACGAGCTAGACTTGATTGAAGGTTTAACAGCTTTTAATCTGAAAAGCTAAATCTTTTAAGTATGACCAAATTGGTGGGAGCCTGCACGATGAGAGACTGGCTTTGAGGTTTAAAACACGGGTGAATGTTTGAAGAAGTCTGTGTCAATTAAGCCCCTATCCATTGTTTAGTTCAATAACAGATGGTCCTAGTGTCTTTAGTTACCGATGATGACAGTAGGTTTTATGACATTGACTGCATCGAGGAAGGTCTGGACATTTCCAGGACTTTCATGAACAAAAGCTTCCTGGTTGCTGTCAGTCTCCTGTGCTCGACCCTGTAGGTAAAAAATACACCATCTGTTGAATACACAATATGACAGTTCTTTTCCGTACAAAGTGTTTGCTGCAAATCTAACACTGAAACCCCTTTTCCACCAACAAAAACCTTGTGCCAGTTCCGGGCTGGTTCAAATGACAAACCTTCTAAGAACAGTTTGCTTTTCCACGGGCCAGAGTCATGTCATTATGCCCCTGTCTACGTCAGTATCTGCTTTCCCAACTGAACACGCTTTTTAAACTTGCAGTGCCTCTTCCCTGTTCTTTACTACTGCTCAAAAAACCTGCGCCAGGAGGAACCCAGGGCCCACTGCACCAGCGTAAGGTCTGAGGATTTCATCCTGGTACCTCACAGTAGTCAGGGTACCATTGGCTAGCACGTGGAGGTTTGTGCGACCCTCCAAGGATATGCCTCCCTAAACCATCACTGACCCACCACCAAACTGGTCATGCTGGATGGTGTTACAGGTAACATTACATTCACCACAGCGTCTCCAGACTCTTTCTCGTCTGTCACATGTGCTCAATGTGAACATGCTCTCATCTATGAAGAGAATGGGGCACCAATGGCGAAGCTGCCAATTCTGGTGTTCTCTGGCACAAGTGCGTTACTAAATCGGGAAGAGCATATCGTACCTGGAGTATAGTCGTTGATCGTCCTAGCGACATGCAGTGACCACAAGCATTCTGCATGTCTTCAGTGTTAATTTCGTTGGATAATTGGCTTTTCGTCAGTTTGTCGTCAGACTTTTTTTTACTGACGAAGACGAGACACGACATAAAAACTAATTCATGATGATAAAAACTATGACGAAATGTATTTAGTCACTTTAGTCAATGAATAAAAACGAGACGGAAATGAGACTATTTAGGTGACTGTTCTTTCTGGCTAGTGTTGGGAAGAAGGTGGGACGAACTAATGTTAGATCGGCCAGAGAGGTCTATATTAGATTGTGAGTAAAGTTGGCAAATCCTGCTACTATAGCTATACATATGATTTTATTGCTCATTGCTCATCATAGAAACAAAAAATTTGTTTAGCTATAAAAAGGTTATAACAAACAATGTGTTTAGCTATAATAAAGTTATAAAAAAAGACTAAAAGCTGTTAGCTAACTATGAATCATTTACCGCTGCAATATTAACATTAAAAAGTTTTAGTTGGTCTTCTTGGTCACGATAATCCCACCCCCAATCTGACGTGAGCAGTGCTTTGTCCTAGACCAGCGAAGAGTTGGTGCCAGCCTGGAACCCATTTTTCTGGATCAAGAGGCGGTTCTTTGGTGGTCGAAACGCGAAGAACTGGTTTGAGATTAGGCACTGGGTCGAACAAGCCCTGGAACTGCCTTTGGTGGAAAAGGGGTAGCACATACCTTAACTAGAAGGCCATACTTATCGAACATATAGATCTTCTTCTGAGCATCAGCGTGGGACATCCCATTCTCTGCCATAGACATGACGATCAGGTTGGCAATTCCCAGGGCCGCCTGTCGATTACATCCAGCACAAAGTCAGGCGTCCATCATATGCACCAACCACCAAAAATTCTAATTAATGACATATAAATAATGAAAACGTCCAACAACAGAAAGTCGACAGAAAACAGGTTGGGAACTGAAATAAGGGTACCGACCGAATTAAGATGGTAATACAGAGTACCATTTTATGTAAAATAAATCGGTTTCAAATTTTGGTAACTGAGAGCGCATCTGGATGAGAAAATAGAGAGAAAGAGAGAGAGCAAGACCATACTAGAGCGAGATTACATCACCACTGAAGCTTGTTCAATGTTCTAACAGTCTGGCAGTGGCCTGCCGAAAGTGCACCCAAGTGTAGTTACACTTTTCAAAACTTGATGCTGACAACGCTCGCTGCAATATTTGTGATGCGAAACGCAAAGCTGTTCACAGCAACACGTTTAACATAAGGAAGCATCCGGTGAAACACAAAATATTTCAAAAAATTTAAGTCATGAGTGTAGGCTATTTGCCTGAAAGTGAAAGCCAAGTCCCCCGCAGCAGCCACAGCTAATGTTAGAGATGTGTTTTAACGATTTTCCATATTGAATGTAACATAAATGTCTACATTTAATGTCTGTAACGAAAGGGTGCACCCTTGTTTTTTAAATATGGATATATGGATTTATTAACCCAACTAATTTTTCCTCATCCTATAGTTCCCTTAAACTCACTGTATAACCCTAATTCCAAAGACCCCCTAACGTTACACATAATTGGGATTACTTTTCCTAATTGTGTAAAATGTATATATCAGTGACGACTGGTGAAAAAAACAACTTCATCCCACTATTCGCACCAGTGTGATCACAGTTGCCATGCCTTTGCGTAGCTCTATCTAAATTTTCACAACATCCTTGAGCAGATCAAGCATAAGTTAGCTTTCAGGTTCCCCATTAGAAGTCATGGCCAACAATACAATTGGTTAGTAGTGGGACTGCCCTCTAGCCAAGAATATCTCTCGTACCAGACCTTATTCAGCTTTGAATCTTTCTGGTGACCAGGTCTGGCATTTTGGATCATGGTTATGGAGTTGTGGAGTTAGTTGCCCATAAAGGTGTGGAAATTACTCAATTCTTAGATGCATTGTGATGCGGATGTGGAAATTTCTGCATTGATGCAACAACACAACATAATCGAGATTGAAAATATAATTTAAAAAATGTTTTAATTAACAGATTTTATTGTGGTTAAAATATCAGCCTACAAAAAAGTATAGCCTACTTACTTATGTTGATTTAGATTTTTCGTCCCCAGCTGGACAATAAAGTTGTATGGTTACCAAAGTCAATCTCTTGTTTTGAGAACATTAGGCTAACATTAATGTAACAGTTGCTGTTCTTTACTAGTGAGCTAGCTTGGCATTTGCCCCCTTCTCAAGTGACATAATTTGGCAACTGTAACTAGAGTTCTGCTTAACTACATTCGTAAGTAACACCAGCTAAATTTTTTATAAATGTCTACACCAAGCCCGGGCAAAAGGTGGCCCGACCAGATTCAAAACGGCCCGCCGAATCACGCTCTGATCACATTAAGAATTTGGCTAGTGAAGTTTTGAAAAACATAGACCAATTTGTAATTGATTAAAAGTCCAATGAATACTAGCCTCTCTGTGTAATGAATGATATAACTCCCACCGGTTGTGGGACATTTATTTTGAAGGCAGGCTTGGAAGGACTGAGTTAACCCCAAATCTAAAAATGTACAGAGCGTCAAGAGCGAAAATGAGACTAATTAAAATTGACAGTAAAATTTACCAATCATACAGTATCTTATCTCTAAATGGGTTATGGGTGGCCTTTGTTTATTGTTATTAATATTGCTAACTTTGTGGCATATTCCACTGCTCTGTGGTCACGAAACTAAAGATCAAAAGAAATCACAAGTTAATGGAATAAAAACTGCCGATAAACTAGGCTATCTAACTTGTTCGTTTATCATAAAAGTGAGTTACGTTGCTAATGAGAACACCGTTATCCATGCCATTCTCCAGACTGAATTTAATGAAACGTTGGATGGACTTTGTTTTCAAGTACGATCATCGGAGGGTAAGTTATTTAAAATATATAGGCTGCCATGTCAACTGTTTCTGATCTGGCCACTGTTTTAATGTAAAGTTTAAATGTGCAGATAGCCTGGCTATATGTTTAATAGGCTTTGCGGTCATGATGGAGGCTTGCATGACATTTTGTTGTTTTTGTGGTAGAAGGGTGAATGATAGGGTTGCTGATTCTGGCTACCTCAGCCGTTTTAACAGAGGGGGTGGATGTCATGCGTTTTTGCAAGCCCGACCCGTTGTCAGTCACCATATTCCGCTTAAGTGCACTTACGCTTGTGTGATGATGTGATTGTTTGTGAGGAGAATTTGCATTTTTGTTAAGAAATTAGCTGTTTGTTTTGGTGATAACTCTCCCTCTCTCCGTGCTGCTTGCTCGTTGCATTGGCATTGTTAGCCTTTGCAGTAATATAGTAAATGCCACAGCAAGTTAGTCTGACCGTTCGTTTTTTCCCCCCCGGGCCAGACGAGGAACGGGAGTGAGGAGGAGGAGGGTTCAAGCAGGCCACGGTTTATGAGTCATGGTGTGCGAAACTAAAAAAATAAATAAAAAAAGGTTTGTCCAGGCCAGGTCAGCCTCTCACTTTAGCTGTGTAATCCATACGTTCGTTTTTTGTTTTGTTTTTCAGCAGGGAATCGGTAAAAACCTACCCTATACTTTACCCCGATATTTTAGTATATCCTCAAACACAAGTCTTGGGCATCTTCTCTCACTCAAATCTCGGTTACTTCCGCCACCCAGAAGTGTTGCTGGCGTTTCTATACAAAACATACTGGCCTCTTGTATACTATTAACCTATTAAGTCAGAAACCATACCTGACTTCACTGCTCTAGTCAATGACCATAGACATCCCTCCTCACACTGAGTAGTTAAAATATTGAGCTCTCCGAGGTAACTGGCTTACCCCGGTAAGTTTGGGAGTCACTTTGTGACGTCGGGGGTAACTTCCCGATTAATCCATACTATAAAAAGGTGGGTAAGTTTTATCCGAGGAATGTTGTCATAACTATAGGGGAACCAGTCACCGAATCATCCCCCCTCTTTGGATAAGATAAAGGAACAGGCCCCAAATGGCCCCAGTGAACACTCCAGGGGGGCCAGCCTGGTCCTCTCACACAAACCAGCACACTACTTCCACTATAAGGATTAGTAAATAGGTATTAAGAAATTGTTGCCTAAGAAACATTCAATTAAACTATGCGACATTGACAATGAGAAGAAACTGTAACATCAATCATTTGTATTTTCTATAATTATATATTTTGTATTGTTTTTCTAAATGAACCGTTCTAGCTAGCATAGTCAAGTTTGATATTGAAATGTTCACAATGAAATTTTGTAAACTTTGCAAACATATAGAACATATTACTAGTATATAAGCTTACATTGAAATCGAACGACATGGTAAGGTAAACTGTTATCTCACTGATAAGTGAGATAATTAACACCTCTGGTCATTGGCATGCAAGCCAATCAGGTGACCCCAGCCACCTTTTGGACACCACTTCTCTAACTAGCATAAAGACCCCAAACAGGAAGTTATTTGCTTTTTGACATCTGTCAGAACTTGATCGGCCATCTCGTTCTAACAGGATAAAAATTGCACCCCGGCTTCCTTGAACCACGCTCCACGGACGACTCTTCGAACAAAGGATTTAAGGATTTTGACCTCACTACAGGCTCACTACTCATTGCACACTTTCTAACTAAACGACTTCGGAGCAAAGGAAGCTTTATTCAAACCACGTTCGGGACTTCACAACTTCCAACGTTTTCCGAAAGGATTTAGAGCTTTTAACCAAATCTACCGAGTCAGAGGACCCGCTGGACCACCGAGACGAAACCAGCGCACCTTTG
>JAVQIZ010031757.1:0-21174 GCA_036023535.2 Galaxias brevipinnis
TGCTTGCTGTGCCCATATTATAAAAACAGGAATATGTTCACACAGTGCTTATGTGTAGACCCAATCAATGTTCTTATCATTAGCATGTTATATAATTTAATACATATATTTCTATTTTAGGTTTTCATTTTAGTGATATGGAACGCAGTAAGACCGAGTGACAAACAGTTGACTAAGGCAAAGTTCAAACTATTATTGTTCTGTTAGGTAACAAACCTTCCATTGAATGAAGTGCAGAAGAATTACCAAGAATGCGATGCAATAAAACTCCCTGACTACTGCTAAATGTTCTATTAACCAAAGTTTTCCCTGGAATAGAATTGAAATGACTTTTGGGATATTATCCTCCTCCATCATGATTCACGAAATGAGATCATATCGATCCAGTAATATACTTATCTTCACTGTAACTGTTATTCATCTTTCTATTGCAGAATCATCTTTACAATATGGCTCCCTGATTGCCTAATAGCTATTTGATCCTATTCTGGCTACCCATATTGCGTGTGTATTTGTGTGTGTACTGTCAGACAAGGTGCTGGTCATTTAGATTTACAACATCTACCTCTTTAACATTTACAGCTATGGGAGAATCATGCTTACAGTGCAGGTTAGCATTAGGACCAACAGGTGTCACTTGTCCTCGAGCAACATGCTGTACAATGTGATGTATACATTCACACCCTTGTGCATGACCGACAACATACCTCCTTTGACACGTATGATTATAACTGTTCGTGCAAGAGAAAAGGGAGGCGCCCAAAGAAGAACCATAGCGTAGCTTTAACAAAAAGGCTTGAGAGAGACACAACTTATTGTTGTAGAGTTTGATTGTGATCAAAGCAAACTGATGTTCACCAAATAACATCCGTCTTGTTTTAGGACCCAGGCCCATTTGAGAAACCTCAGAACTATTAATAAAACCTGTTTACAATTATTTATTAATTGTTTACCTAAATTCATATTTTCCTGTATTAGTGTCAGAAATTATCTACAAATTGCATTATGGCTTTGGCCTCAGGACTATGAACTCTATATTTGTTTTTAGTTCTTCCTTCTACTATCCCTTATCTCCAGAGTGGCCATCTTGTATTTCTATGATTTTTAAAATTTTTATAAAATGTTTTACTTAGATCTTGTTACTGCAGTATGCCACCCAGGTAAGGGATCCACAAAGTCAGCCCATATTTTCACGCATTTTGCTAAGCTGGCAGCTGACCAGGGCACAAACTGAACTTGTGTATCAAATAGATACGTTTTTTTTCCATTAAACCTTTTCCCTTGAATGCTACTCAGCCCGCACAGGAATTTGATGGGCTGGTTTCCAATTAATCCATCAGATGCAACGGTACCTAGCACCAAAAAATAAATAAGACTTGTAACATCTGACTCAACTGAACATTTTAAAAACAACTACGAGGTCAACAAACTGTTCAGAAACTTTAAACCTTTCGACTCTTCACTTATTATACAGTGTATATTTGAATATCTCATTGACTTTATTTGTAGACAGTTCTCAAAGTAGGTTTCTTATGAGTGCTACACTCATGCTCGTGCTATCACTGTAGTTGTGAGATGAAATTTAAATCCCGTTCGTGTTGCTGAGACACTTTGTATGGTGTGGTGTGTGGTCTAGGGTGAAGGAAACTGTCTTAGATGCTGCTTCCTCTGGCTGGAAGCCTCACTGTGGTCTGTGGGGGAGCAACTGTCATTGGTTCTCTCTTGTTTTTTGAATATGTCAAAAGAATAATTTTTGCTGAACCTTAAGGGTTAACCTATGAAATCATATTCAAATCTATACTAAAAGATCTTAATTTGGTTTTGTTTATTGTAGTAGATTTGTAAAAACATTTACAAACACACACACACTCGCACAAACATTCAGTTGACCTTGAGATAACGAGATAGATAACTGCACAGCGGCACTCAAATATGCCTATCCATAAGCTTCGCCAGCGTTGTTCAGTATCAAATTAAACTGGGTGAGGATTGAAATTTTCTTACTGAAAGGTGAGCAGAGGTGCTGGCTAAACAGGGTTGCACACCTCCAACAGCCCAATGCAAATAGATCAATGCAAATGATTTTTTTTCCCCATACACAACATTTGTGAAAGGACTTGACAATAGCTACTTTATGATGCGCAGACCTAGCCAACCTGTTTTTCAGGATAAACAGGGCAACAGTCAGCCTCCTTCATACTACAACCCTGCATGCCCAATCAATCAATGTTAGATATGTGTTCTCTTCTTTAATAAAATTTGAGTGAAAAGTGGAGATGGTAGGTAGGCCTAGTACCCTGGCAGTTAAAGCTTTGACAACATTTTACATTTCTTCTCGGTTTTAACCGGCAATAAAATAAACATTACACCGGTTCCTGTCTTTGTTGACATGCTTGTTTTGGCAAAAGAAATTACCACTGGGGATCATGTATTTGGAAGGGATGAAAGACAGGTCCTTCATGACATGAAAGGCATGTTCATTTTCTTCACTCTAATTTCATGTCCTATCTAATTCACACATCACAATTTTACCAGAGCATGTCGGACAATGATAAATGGGAGATGGGGGGGAGGGGGTTCACAAATGAAGTTTAAAACATGTCTTTAATGAGAGTTATGACTTGAGTCCAAATCTAGAATAGCAACATGAGCAGGTTGTCTGTGAGGGTGATCTCAGGGCTTTATGAATGGATGACAGTGCCTCACAACAACTGGGATAAAAAAACACCCTTTTCAGCTGTATTATGATGCCATCAGTATAATGTCGGGAAGAGCCATTCAATTTCAACACATATAGATTTACCGTTCTGTGAATTCGGGATATTTTAACAATGAATGAAACATACATCCTTGGACGTTTCTGCTGTAATTTTGCACTAGCTTGAGGGTGCATGAACCAGAATAAATCACTACCTTTAGGGGACATGTAGGTATCTGTATTTCCTTTTGTAACTTGTAAGTTTTCCACTTATTCAGTGATCGCTTTTGGACGTCGGCCTACCTGTGTCAGGCCCAGACATGACCGTTGTTGATCAAACTCTACGTAGTCTGGCACGGTGCACAGTATGATCAAATACAACGTACCTAGAAATTAAGTGTTTGACACTGTTTACAAATCAATCTTTGCCGCCAGCTTCTGCAGGTGCGACCAGCTATTTAGATGTTTGCCCGGAACCAACTGATCCTAGCTGGCGCAGTAGAGCCATGTTAACTGTCGCTCTAATTTTCGGTTGATAATTCACTCCATGCTAATTTCAACAAAACAATCAAAGTTGGTCAAAGGTTTTGGAAGACAACACAGAAAGATTTCTGAATTGTTTTTCTCACTGTAAAAAGAGTACGATAGCCAACAGAGCCAGCCAAAGAAGCTGAAGGCAGTTACAGATATTTATTCATGAAAATGTAGGCTACAGTAATCGGTATAATTTTTTCACTGATTATATTACATGACAAGTCACATTGTAATCTCTATCTATCTCATTTCTCTCTATCTTTCTTTCTCAGAAACACATGGGCAGACAATAATACATTTGTTAGGTACCTGTGTAAAAATCCCAAAACGCTGCATGATAGAGGAAGTAGGAGAGAGTATAGCCAGACCAGTCTACCCTCATACACATCCTTCTAATTCACACTCTCTACTTCCTTATTCATTTTCTTTGAGCTGAGCCTTGGTATCTTCCCTCTCTGACCCCTGACCCCATAGTGTAACCCGCTACCCGGTGTCCCCAATGAACCTTAACCCCATGTGTGTATCCTAAGCCTAACCCTTGTCGTCTGAGGGATCATGGCTCTCAGTCAGCCAGCTCCTAGTGATTGTGGGTACATTCCAGTCTAATTGCTCCAGGCATGTCTAGTCTTGTGCCCTTCTTCACCTTTTCACAGGAAAGCTCCTCATCACAGAATCTTTTTCTTATCCTAAATCCACAACTACCTATGCTCCCTGGGTGGGTGACTAATACGGAAAGCTATGTGTGTGTGTGTGTGTGTGTGTGCTATTGCTTTCACCTCTGTAGGCAAACCTGTAGGGTTTTGTGTCAGAGAGAGAGAGGGGTGGGGGGGTGTTACACAGAGAGATAGAGATTAAATAAGTGAATTAAATGAACAAAAGTTGCTTGAAACAGCCCTTCCTATTTCAATTAGTAACATCACATTGACTACAATAGGCGCTGTTTAATGTTCTCTACCAGGCCAAGTAGAATCTTCAAACAAAACTAAAGGTCAGGAATGTCAACGCATAGTGAAAGTAATGAAATCAAAATATTCTCAAGTAAACAACGTTTGGAAAAAAAACTAGTGTGGAAACTTATAAGTTATTGACATTTCACAATAATCTAAAATAATTCTCAGTGCATTAGTCTGAGTCTTACTAGGGAGTGAAAGAACATTTGCACCAATCGGCTTCATTTATTGTAAATACATGCCCCTCCTTCCCTTACAAATGAAGACCGCACGCACACCTGCATGTGAAAGCTGGTATTTACACATAAATGTCAACTATTCATATACATACATGCATGTCAACTATTCATATACAGACATGCATGTCAGGTCATTGGTTGAAATTGTTCTAGTATATAATCAGGATCTACAAATTCAAGAGATACAATGTGGATATCAAATTCAGGCTTCTGGACTTGTAGTGACAAGTTTCTGCCGTCTTAATATAGTTGCCTGCATAAAAAAAAACAAAAAAACTGCAAATGTCCATGTTGTGTGTGTGTGTGTGTGTGTGTGTGTGTGTGTACATAGCATGATTACAGGGTAGGGTAATAACAACCTTACAGGTTGAAAGGCAGGTTTGTGAGTCACAGTTCAACTTTGCAGAGAGTAAAAACAAATCTTCCAAAAGTCTGCTGTGTATTTCTCTCCTTTCTATCTGATAGGGGAAGGCCACGGGCTCACACTGCAGGACCTGAGAGTGAACCAGTAAGTCCTGCTTTGTGACTTTAGGCAACAGTGATAGACTTACACAATGTTATCCGGAATGGCACAAACACTTAGTCAGACGCAGATTCTCACACACGCATGCAAAAACTGTCAATATGTCATCGCTGAGCAACAAGTCACTTCCTATGTTACTGAAATTAAAGGTGTCAAAACAAAATGACAGTTATAAGTTATATTTGTTTTTCTTGTCTTCAATGTCACCTTCAGTGATTACGCGCAACATTGCAGTATCATTATGTTTACAGATAGTTGATTGATTGTTGGGCATAAATAGGAACCAACTGTAAGTGCCCTATGCTTTCTTACATTTTTTGAATAAAATATACACAAAAAATGTATAATTTTTGCGCAACAGTGATTCAAAATTCACTCTGTTTTATAACCTCAATCAGAAAAAAAAGGCACAAGTGCCCAGAGGTGTACCATTTCACACTTAACTTCAGGAGATTACGGGAAATTTTCCAAAACACATTTCATTGATTTTGCTCCCATGCTTAGTGTAACATAGCTCTGTCTTTATTTGAACACAACCAACCAACCTGATCAGTAGACATCAACAGAGAAGCAAAGGAATGGAAGGCATTGTGATCGATGTTGACTCAGTGTCAATATCTGAACCATCTGGTTAGTCTGCTGCTCTTTGCAGTTCTACCCCAGCTGACGCTGCATTCATATCCTAAAACAGTTCTTGTGAAATAACGTCATAGCTTCAATACGGGCAAATAGTGTATTTATCGCAAACCCTATTAGACCTTCTGGACTTGTAATACGGGGTAAGCCTATTGATGTGGACTCCTTACTTGAGAAACCTTTTTGCTTCGTTAGAGGCATTTCAAAGAAGTCTTAGTGAGGTGTCTATTATCCCAAGTAATTAAGAGGAGGAGAAAGCAGGTTTGGTTTACCCCGGAGCACGCGCCTTGGAGTGTGTGTACGTAGCTGTGTGTCTCATGTTTCCAATAAGGGTGTAGTACCAAGAGGTTAACCCGATCCTTTGGAATGGCAACTACCCGAGAGGTGGTATTTTTTTTGTTTACATGTCTGTTTGTGTTTGAGTTTGAGTAAGAGAGACACACCAGAGAGAGAGAAAAAGAGAGAGAGAGAGAGAGAGAGAGAGAGAGAGAGAGAGAGAGAAAGAAAGACAGGAAAGTGTATGTTCATTCCAGACAGGTGAGTCACAGAGTGGGGTATGAGTTGACGTTCTACAGGAAAACGGTTTCTACCAAAAGTGTTTTGTTAAGGGACCCTTCCCATATAGTACTCAACGTTCACCTTGAGAGCACCAAGCAGTATACTAGCCATCAAAGGATTACTCTCTGTGTTTTTAACCTTTTATGGCTATGAGTTTTCTTTTTCTTGTTCCGGTTCTCCTTTCCCTAGGAAGCGAGGCAGTGCTGAGATTGAGAGAGAGGGGCGTGACAAGTGGAGGAGAAGATTACAAGAACCCTCAGGCTGTCAGTAAAAAAAAACACACCCAATCAGTCATTCAACACAGGATTTCAAACATGAACCGTTGGTCCGCCTTTATATTCTGTCATTCAAAAATCGTAGTACCAAAGTAAGAGAAAGAAAGAGAGAATGGGGGACGGGGGGAGAGGACTCCTTGGGATTGGTTGCAGGAATATACATAGACATGGGTTGATGAGGAAAAAAGATTTTTAAAAGTCCACTGATTACGATTTCCCGTAGTAGCAAGGAATGCAGCAAAAATAAATAAACCAAAAGAGACATTTTGTGTGGCGTGGTGGTGCAGAGTGGAGACTGGCAAGCGGCTTCACAGGCACGTTCGCTTGAACAAATATACCGTTGTCTGTAAACAACCTGATAACATCTCTGAATGTTTTCAAATGAAGAACCCCCCCACAATTCAGAATGTTCAAAAATGTGTTCTTATTAAACAGTGTACATTTATATAAAAACCTATCTATTATTTACAAAAGGGCAGGCCATCATTTATTTTCCACAGGAGCATCATCACACAGTACCTGGGCAAACATGGGTCAAAAACTAGCTAAACAAAGACTAGGATGATGAGCTATGTGAGTATTCTTCTGTGGTGTATATGTGTGTGCATGTGTGCCTGCTTGTGTGCTTCTCTGAGTACGCTCTGTATTGGTGGTTGTGTGTGTGTGTATGTGTGTGTGTGCGTGCGATATACCATGTAATTGGTTGCACTCAGAATTATTATAATTTTTTTTTTAGTAGTTGGTTTGTGAAGGTTTTGTTAATTATCCTGATGTCTAATATAGCACTTGCTTAGCTCTTCTCTAGATGATTAAGTCAGTGATGCACTTATGTTCTCTACCTGACTTGTAGTTTTTACCATAATCTTTTTGTAGGCACAATTTTTGTAAGTCGCTTTGAATAAAAGCGTCTGCTAAATGAATGTAATGTAATGTAATGTAATGTAATGCGTGCGTGTGTGTGTGTGTGTCTAGACAAGCTGTAATCTTCAGCTCAAGTTTTAACATTTAAATAAATACTTAAATCTCACTGGAGAACAGTGCATGTTAAAGTCTAGAATTACATCAAACAACTCATCATTCATCACTCAAACAACCGATATCACAATGAATTCATTTGAGATTTTTTTTCTTCTTACAAAGCATATTTTACTTTACTTACTAAATAAATTTCAAATATAAAAGGGGATGAATCAACCTTAGTTCTGAGTCAAATACTATTTGCATTTGCAAATAATAACATTTCAAAGAGATCCTTTAGGAGCATACTGACACAGAATAGAACCAACCTCAGTACTACTACCCTAAAGCACTGACTTTCCCTCCAAAACCAAAAGAATGTCACTGCCTACAAAAACACTTTTCTTTCCCCCCTCCATATTCTTTGGTGCATGCTCAATCTTGTTCTCGCAGGTTGTTTTTTTTTACACTTATCTATGCTCGCTCACATCTCTTGAGAAGATGAGACGACAATTTCCTCACGTTGAAAGACGAGGAAAGGGAAAAAAAATGCAATCCCCTTAAGTCCCACAAAACACTTTGTTGGCTGTGATGTGTGCTGTATAGGTCAGAGTCTGTGGGGGTCCTGTGTGTGTGGTCCTGTTCCCCTTGATGTGGTGAGCAGTGGACAGTGACCGGGGGGGGCCGGGGGGGACCCCGGTGTGCCGCCACGTCCCTGTGGGAATCCAGCCAGTTGTTGCACTAACTCCTCCTCGGGTTTCTCCAAACTGAAGGGATAACTCTGATCGACTGTGGACGGAGCGTCACTCTGCTTTGCAGGGTGCATTTCCCCACCCAAGGAGTGGAGAAAGATACTGAGGTGAACAATGACATTCTTTCTGGGTTTCTCTAAGGGTGGGTAGATAGTTAGAATCTGAGAAGGGACTATTAACGGGCTCCTCCAGCATGGTACCTATGGTCAAGTTGAAGGTGGGCAGTTCAAGGGGCATGTCCAGGGTAGATGAAGGGAATGTTCCAGGTCCAGTCCGAGTCAATGGATTGAGTAAGCCTCCAGCACCCTGTTCATTGGGAGACGTTAAATCCACACGTCTCACCCGCTGAAGGAGGAGGATGTGAGAAGGTTGGGTCGAAGGGTCAAACCCCTGGGATGCGGGTGTTGTGGTAGTCGGTTTAATCAGTGGAAGGTGCCGTCTGCTCGGTCAGCTGAACTGAGGGATGGTCTTGGGTGACAATAAGGCTGTAATGTCAGGCTGTCAGCTTCTATGGGACGTAAAACAATGGAAGCGTTAGGTCTACCACCAGGATGACTGCCTGAGTGAGAGGGCAGCTTACTGTAGTGAGTGCCACACAAACATTTCACATATTCTATGTAACTCATATGATGGTTGTAAAAATGTTTTTGGGTTTCATGGAAGTTCCGTTTTTATTTACCATCCTAACTAGCTGTAGGCCTCATGGCTCTGCCACATATAATCTGACTTCTAAAAACGATCAAGTAAAATAGAAAGTAATGGGCAACATTTGCCTTACTGTGTTGTTCAGTGTAAAAGGAAACTCTATTTTAGCCCGCCACAGGCTGCCAGGCCCAGTCGCTATGAAAAGTCAACATACTTATCTTAGGAACTTACAGGGCAAACTAATGTGTACTATAGGGAACCCTATATAGTTACACTAAATTGAGCGTTAGCTACCAACCCATGCACTCACACAGACACACAAGGACATATTCCCGGAGACAACCTTGATTAGTGGCCGTAAACCAGAGGATAATGGCTGCCTGAAGAGCAACACGCGGATAATTATTATTATAGGATAAACAAACAGATGCTAATTATATTTATCATAGAGAGGCTTACCAGCTTCCTCCACTCGTTCTCTAGTAAGGCGACTCGACCCTGGGGAAAAACAGAGGAGAGAGAGAAGAGGGTTGTTTGTTGAAGTGTGACTTCGCTTGCTTTGTGGTTTACAGAGGCATGGCGTGTTATAGTTGCGTGAAAGATCATCAACAGTGATACTACACTGTGATAGCTTCCCTCCAGACGAAAGACTATTATCTTGTAAAAGCTGAACGGTAGTCATGTGCAATGCAACACCAGGGAGTGGGATGACTGGACAGATCCTAACGGCAAGACATTTCACATCATATTACTCCTGCTGAAATGCAAAGTTACTACTCTCCATACTGATTCTTTCTTCAATCACACAAACGATCTGTAATCTTTCTGCCCGTAGCAGAAGACACAAAGCCAGAAGAATTGAACAAGAACAGGACAGAAATCGCGTAATAAGTTGGGAAGCCTGTACAGGTTTCAGACACTGTGGCGAGTGAGTGACATGCCCAGGCAGGCACCTGGTGTTCGTTTCAGTTTCACAGGCTTGGAGCCATGCATTAAGCATACCAAGTTGCCAGGTTAAAAACCACCTCTTCAGTGTGGAGAGTGCGTTGTTTTCTTCAGCTGCCAGCGCCAGATTCAAACTCAAAATGTCTACCCTAAACCTTCTCAGGCCTTCAAACGGAAAGCAAGGAAGGAGAGAAAAGAAAGCGAGAAGATTTGGATAGCTGGAATCGTGAGTCTAGTTTGGACACGAGACGGGCACTGCCTTCTGTTGCACCCTTTGACCTCACCACAGGTGTGCCTGACTGGAGAGCATAGCTCTGGTTAACGGCGTGCCTTCAGAAAGGGAACATCTTCACTGGAGAGTACAGAGAAGCCCTAAGGACTGAGTGTCATAAAATACCACGGTGTTGACGGGGCCGGGGGATAGATCTAACCAGATAACTGACGAATAGGAAGAAAGACAGTTACTGTACGAGAAAAAAAAAACTGATTCGTAGAAGAGAAGCGAGAAAGCCAAACAGAGGGAGAGAGCGAGAAAGGAGGCGTGAGAAAGAATGACGGACAGAAAGGAACGGAGAGAGAACCAGGTGAGATGGAGCCGACCTGTGGAGACATGACAGTCACATTCCAACCATGCTCACTCAGCCTTGCCTCTCCCAATTCACTGTGCTGCAGTCCCCTCAGACTCCTATACATTCACTGTGCTGCAGTCCCCTCAGACTCCTATACATTCATTGTGCTGCAGCCATACACCACAGAACTAGTTCTCCTCAGACACCTATAAATTCACTGTGCTGCAGCCGCACAACATAGAATAAGCCCAGCCCCCCTAAGACTCCTTTATAAACTCATGTTTAGCTTCATAACCATGTTCAGAGCCAGGCCAAACCCACTGTCCTCCTAAGCTACCATTCTGCTACCACTCCCTGGAGCCTGAGTTAATGGAGCATGTGAACTGTAAGGCGATTAGCAGAGACTCCTTTAGATGGTAGAATGAAGTGGATAGGTGAAACTGTAACCTGTTCTCTGTCGGCAGTGAGTCTATTCGGCTGGGGGAGGGGGCAGAGGGGCTTAAGCTTGAATGAAGCACATCATGGCCGGGAGTGGGGCGGGGTGGGGGGTGGGGGGTAGGTTTTGTCTTAAGGTGATTGAGAGGAGTGGGACAATGCAGATATTTCCCCACATCCCCCACTCTGAGCATCACACGCACACACACACACACACACACACACACACACATACACACACACACACACACACACACACACAGTAGAGGGGGAACCTTTTGCTGTGAAAAGCTGTGAGCCCAGTGAGGAGAGTGAGTTGGAATGCAGTTAGACAGTGTTTTCAAAATACCAAAGGCTACTGACTTAATCCTGGCTGACAAGGTCATGTGCAGTGGAGAGAGAAGAAGAGAGAGAGGCTGAGAGCAGTGCAGAGTAAATTAGCACCGGCTCTATAGAGTTACTACACTAGAAATGTCATTTACTGTACAGAGAGATCAACCTATTGATGTTTTCAATATCACGCCTACTGCTGCCTAGATTACCCCGCAAAATCAATTCATCTAAATCAACAATCAATACCTTTGAAAGATTACTATTAATAAATGCATGTCTGGTAACAAACTGAGCACCCCTGTGTTGTTCAGTGTGATATCAGCTGCCACTTCATTTCTGGAAAAGCCCTTATCATGTCAGTCTTCACCTGTCCTGCTTATCCACATTTATCTCATAGGGGCATGCTCTACTCAGTGCTGCAGCTAGCTCACCCAGAACCTGCCATTATCACGACACAGTGTTTGTTTTTCCTGTCTCCCTCCATTGTTAACAGGTGTGTCGTGCAGCAGAGGGACTGCTAATAGGACCGTGTTTGAGAAGTTTGGATTGAAGCAGAGGCTGAGATTTCTCTCTCTTTCTCTCTCTCTCTCTCTCTCTCTCTCTCCCTCTGAGAGAGAGTGAGAGAGAGATTGTGCAAACTCAAGCCAACCAGATTTTATCTTTGCCTTTCAACAGCCCAATAGTTCGCTAAATAGGAAGTCTGTAACTCAGGCAAATTGGAGCGAAAAGTCAGATAAGCCTATGAGAGTATATGTACTGAGTGTGTGTGTGTGTGTCAAAAGTTAACAATGTATTTCATTTTCCTTGTTTAACTGTTTAAACCAGCCCTGTTTTGTATTTCACTCAGACTGAGGGTTGTGTTTGATAGCTGTCGGTCCATTCGTTGTTTGTTCTGTGTAATTAATTGGCGACCAATTTGTGTGAAGCGCACTGAGTCTCGAGAAAAGCTCTAAAAACTAATAAAATGAATTATTATAAATTATTATAATTATTATTATTTCGTGAAGAATTATTTAAACACTCTAAACTGTACAAACACAGTACAAATTATAACTTCAATGAAGAAATCAATCAATTCAAAAAGGATATACTCTGCTGTGCTCTTTTAGACTGTTTGACCTTTAATAACCCCTGCTGTCTCATAAACTGGGCTGTCTGTACTTTATTGAACTAGGGCTCGTTCCGCAAGGGGCGCGGGTGAAAAAGGGAGGCGTTCCTTAAAAATGTTTGCATAGTCCATGAACATGGAAGAGCGTGTCAGAAAGCACGTTAGCAGGGCACTGTAACAGCAGAATTCTGAGGACTTGCAATTTTTTATAAAATACTTGTATTGAACTTCATTATTTGCTCTCGCCGTGTTTAATATTTAGAATTTCCATAACGGCACCACCACAGCCTCTACAGTAGGAGGCCCAGTCGGCTCACAACGTCCTTGAGGGAGGGGTTTCAGTGTGTCTGGGTCCCTTGCCAAACGACAGAATGTGCCAGGCGTGTCGGCCCATGTAACAGGCTGTGGGTGATGACTACAAATGGAGAACTGACAGGAATCCTTTCCTGTCACCCGCCAACTCCCAGGTAGGTGCGGTAAGCAGGGCAGGATTTGGTCACATTGCATCACTTCCTCTGCACGTAAAAGGACGTTAACCCACACAAGTGTCTGGGAAACAGAAGTGTTTGTTTCAAATCGTATTAAATGGAGACCAACCCAATGGCAATAAACGGGCCCATTGCGAAATGTATGAGTCAATGGAGGATTATCTGAAATATTGGTATCACAGTACACAAACAGAACCAATGCAATCTAATGAAGCGTTTGTCAACAACAAGTTCTTTCCACAGAAAGACCGGATGTGGCCTAACGTGTGTGACTGACAAATGTGGGCAACCCACCACACTGTTGTGCGAAACTGAATCCATTTGAACCCATTTTAACAGCACAATCTGTAACCATAGCACTGCTACGCCATGGCACCAAACTCAGTGACCTGACCTTTTCTCTTAACTAACGTTCCACTCCACAAATAAATTAAACTGAGTAAGGCTAGTACCAAGCCACTCCGCCCCCCCTCCCCCCAACTGGTTATTGTAAAGGCCGTGCTTGTGGGAAACCCCATGCCTAGGGGTCTTGCGCCCTACCCAAAACAATAAAGTTGGTTTTGGTTTCAAATAGATACATGGGGAAAAAAAGAGTCCTTGCTTTGCTGCCTTTGGCCTTTCTACAGGACTATAGTGGTGACTGTGTTATAATGGGCACTGTTTAATGCACAGTATCTTGCCTGACCCAATGCAATGGGGAACGTTACTTTTCCCTGATATTAGCCAGCAGGATCCCATCCAACTCAATTCAATGCATTTCCGTTGTACTCACGGTCCTTTCCGCCTCATGTGGACGATGATGCCGATGAGGACCGCCAGAGCAATAAGGACCCCGATGACGATACCAGCGATGGCTCCATCTGACAGACCCTCGTCCAGGGTGCCCTCCTCTGTGGAGTCATGACAACGGAGGAACATTCATGAACTTCCGCAGCCAATCACACATCAGTGTAAAAAAAATGTATTTTCACATTTAAAATGTATATGTTAATTTCTTATTATTTTATATATTTTTTGCATTCCAGTCTATCATCTCATTATAAATAAACTCCTTTGTAGACCTACAACAACCTTTTGTGTTTTTGTGTCACTTAGTTATCTGTCATCACCACTGTGACAAAATCAAAAGTGGGTCAATCCGAAAGAAGATATATTCTTAGTTAATAGCTTGACGTCTCTATTGTTCATTAAAAATTTTATGATTTTGTGACCAAATGATTTTAACCCTTGCAATTGTATTTCTTTGAAATGTACCCTAACAGCCATGCCAGCTGACCACATTATCTACTGAGGGTTTGGTTGGAGTTTTGGGCATGTCATTAAGGAAGGAAACTATATATTCAATTTAGTTTCATCAGCACTTCCCCTTTCTCAAAAAACAATCTTGCCTTTACTGGATTATTTTGGTATAGTTCCAAGACGGCTGATGACTTAATGAATGACTGAATAAATGATGCATTACATGGAAACTGTTTCAACCCCACATTTAACAATCATAGTGGCAAGAGGAAGCTAGTCTTAACTGATACAAACCAAAAATAAGATTGTTTTCACCCCCTCCTGAAAAAAACAACAACCATTTGTCGCTAGGAGTGGAAATGCTGACCTTTGACAGACAGCTGGTGGTTGACGGCAATGGTCAGTCCTGTGATGGCATTGCGAGCTTCGCAGGTGTATATCCCTGTGTTCTTATCCATGGCCTCCTCTATCATGTACTCGGCTGTGGTGACCTGGGTGAGCGTGCCGTTGAACTTCCAGGTGTAGGTGGCATCGGGCAAGGATGAGGCAAAACACTTGAGCCGCACCTCGTCCTTTACCTCCACCGCCTCTTTACCGGTCACTGTGGGTGCCTCGGGACCGTCTGAGAGCAAAGGGACAGGGGAGGAGCTGGCTCAGACATCTGTTGATGTTAACGTTTGGTTTCTTCTACAACAACAACGTAGCAGTTCAAGGTATTCCTTTGGAAACGAAACTAGGGATCGACTGAGAGGATGTGAGTGGGAGTGTGGTTAATGTTCACAGTGTTCACTTTCTTTTTTAGAAGCTCATCAATTCAGGTAAAACAGGATTTTTTTTTTTGAATATACTCACAGTAGACCTTTAAGTCGTAGAGGGCACTGTCTTTGCTGACAGCGTTGGAGAGCTTACACATATACTGCCCGCTGTCCTCTTTGGTCACTGGCTCGATCTTTATCGAACTCATGTCCTGAGAAATGACCACGTGGCTGCTAGGCAACAGCGGCTTGCTATCCTTATGCCAGACCTGAAGGCTGGGCTTGCCAGTGGTTGCCTGGCAGCTGAGGTTGACTGTTTGGTTGCCGGCGACCAGGGTAGTGTTGGGGCCAGTGATCTTAGCCCCTGAGAGGGCCTCTGCACACAGAAAGCATAAGAGAGACATTGGAGATGAAGGAAGAGGACTTATTCATTATTGAGTTTATGATTTCAACATGTCACTATTTGAGGACCCCGTCATAACATGACGATGCTAGATGGAATGTGCTTGTGTGCATTTTACATTGCATAGCAAACCACATCCTGAAGCATAGTACCAAGTTCCGATGACTATGCCACAAGATTTCCTTTTTCAAGGTTTCCTGCCTGTATGCCGTAACTGAGCGCGACCCACGACCTGTGGGTATTTGCATTGGCTACCAGGTGGCCTGAATGCTTTTCCTGAAAGTCCTTCCACTTACAGAGAAAAAGGCAGGTGCTTGAAGACCAAACACAGACAAAGTAACACTGAGCTCATTGTGTTCAGTGGTGAGTCACAAACGGTTCTGTAAGCCCGCGGATAGTAAGCAAACACAGAATTTGCCAATATTTTATTGATGTGCCCCACTTTCACGAGGAATAATTCCGACAAGTTGTTGCAGAAAACCTAACCTCACCTAAACAAACGCGGTGTCATAAGGGTCAGTCTGTCACTTGAACCACCCAGTCAATCACTCCAGTGGAATGTACCAACCTGTGAATTATGGCCGG
The DNA here is from genome assembly GCA_036023535.2 of Galaxias brevipinnis. Taxonomy (NCBI): domain Eukaryota; kingdom Metazoa; phylum Chordata; class Actinopteri; order Galaxiiformes; family Galaxiidae; genus Galaxias; species Galaxias brevipinnis. The sequence continues at coordinate 15,628 of JAVQIZ010031757.1, forward strand.
GTACAGTCTAGTGGTTAAGGGACCACTGTTTGTTGTTAAAGGCACATGACCGAGAGCATTCACAGAATACCTGGAATGTTTAAGTCCCCTCCCCCTCTCTCTCTCTCTCTCTCTGTCTCAGGCACACATCAACGTTGGTTGTCACCTGTCCATGTCTTTCTTTCTCTCCCTTTGTGTCTCTATGCCCCCAATTCTCTAACCCACCTCCATCTCTTTTTTTTCATTCCATTTTCAATCATCACTCTTTCTCTCCACCGTCCCCCGAGGACAAAATAAAAGGGGATGTTGTGAAAGACCATCCTGCTTCATCCTCCAGCCTAGCAGGTTATGGTGACACACTGGAGTCACATGTCAACGCGTCCGTCACCAGTCCCGAGCAAGAGCGACGCATGCCTCCTGCTCATCTCAGTACGCAGGACACCGTCATGGGCCATGACTAACCTCATGGTACGGACACAGCAGGTGTTTACCAGCTTCCAAACACCCATAGGTAACGCACTGGACTGGGAACTGGGAACGGACGTGTCGTGACAGATGGTGCCCCGTTCTGCGACCACTCTCACGGTCAGGGGGTGGGGGGGTGGGGGGGATACAAACGAGCAGGTTTCACTCTGCCTTTCTATCATATCGTCTTTATTCCGGAAACTCCATGGGATACACATGATCAAGGAGGCTACCTACCGCTCCACAGGTTCACACCATCCCTCCAGGAAACCCGACCCGTTCTTCCGGTTTTCAGTGTGTGAACAACGAGAGCTCAGCAGCAATGAAACTTGAACTTTTATGAGTGCCATTTGGATAATACATAACTTCAGGGTACTTTGGCACTGAAATCAGTCAGACGTTAAAGAAGTATTCCACTTCATAAACATCTCAGCTACAACTGGACGCATTGTTATTAAAGACCCGCTGCCACACTCACAACAATTCTCTTATGGCACACTGAGCGATTTTTCTCCAAATAAACTTCATTTTCAAACAAACACTAATTCTATTAGACCCTGTATTGGACCTCTCAACAACGCCACACTAATTTCCAGAGAGAAGAAATGAGGAAGTAAGAAATCCTAAAGTTAAAGAGCTTCATGCTTCACCACTCACCCAGGACAGTAACCTTGGAGACAGCAGACGAGACGTAGCGCAGCGTTTTGGCGTTGGTGGCCGCGCAGGAGTAGTTTCCACTCTGCGCCTCCTGCACGGCGCTCAGCACCAGGCTGGGTCCAGTCTGTGTCAGTGCCACACCGTTAAGGTACCAGCTGAAAGTGGCTGCCGGGCTGGACTGGACAGAGCAGCTGAGCGAGATGTTGACACCCTTAGTGTAGATAGGCACGACTGGGGTCACCATCATGTTGATGTTTTCTGGACCATCTGGATTCAGAGCAGGGTGTGGGGGGGAAAAGGGGTTGGTTACTTTTGTTGTATACACACCCTATATAACCAGAAAATGCTTTGGAATTATTGGAAGATTTTCTTCAGATTATTTTAAATTTGTTTGCTTTAGTTCATGGAATAAACATGTGAAAATGGTGGATTATATTGGCAAACTTTGACCTGGAAATTAAAGGATAAAATTAAATTATAATAAAAATGTAAATAATCAATAAAGAAAGCAATGACAACACTAAATTGATAACTAAAAGAGACAAACATTAGGACAAAGTTAGGAATGCTGACTTCACTTTTCAGGGAAAGCTTTGTTAAGGCAACTGCCTTTGTGTACACAGCGAGGTTCAGTTAGGGTGTAAAAACCAATAGGGGGAGTGTCCTGGCTTTCCACAATGCCTCTAAGACTCGGCCCTCTTTGACTCTTCAGTGAACCATTGAGGAAACGCCTAGAAGGGCTCTGAGAGATTAAGGAGGTTTTGCACTGGCTCTCCAACAGGTGTGTGAGTCGGGTTGGTAAATGAATGATGCGGCTGTCAGTGAGTGAGTGAGTGAGTGAGTGAGTGCATGTACTAAATGCACAAAACAGGAATCGGCTCAGTACGCACAGCTGACGGTGAGGTTGAAGGCGCGGCTTTTTACGCTCTCCAGGGCATTGGACGCTGTGCAGTAGATTGGGCCCACCAGGTCTGTCCTCAGAACTCCCTTCACAGTCAGAACGCTGTTGTCAGCGCTCAGGGTCAGTTTGGTTCCGTCTGCAGCGATGGCCGCTGTGCCGTTGAGCCAGACATACTTGAGGAAGGAGCCCTTGGCAGAGCAGGTCAGAACCACGGTGCTGTTCAGCTCCACGGCCTCAGTCAAGTTTGACACGATGGTTACGTCTGAGACTTGTTCTGGAGATGAAGGGGGTAATGGAGGGGGTAAAACAGGTCATTAGCATTACAAAAAGGTCCTATTGTTAGAGGTAAAACAAAGAGAATCACTGAGGGTGTGAAAACTACTGTAAATAAGGATTGGCATGAGAATAATGACAAGGTAGCTGGTTAAAACAACGTCTTTGACAAGGGTTGCCTAGGGACGCAGTGAAGTCACTCATTGTGGCGTCAACGCGGTACAAATGCAGAGTTAATCTGTCTCTAGGAACATTTGCCTGTATCACGAACATAGTGATGCTTCTGAGAACTGTAACACTTTAAAATAGGCCTGTGTGGGTGTGTCAGTCAAAGCCATTCCATTTAGTCATGTCATCATGCATCACTGTCTGCAGTCACCACCATGGCAAGCTGTATGACAGGCTGTAGTTCAACAAGTTGATATATTGATGATACTAATGATCTTGGCACATCTAGCAAAACCTCTAGCATAAAACGTCTGTTGCGTGTGCCAACACTACATGTCTTTTCTCAAACATATCTACCAAGCTATAAGTCTAGCCGTTAAAAAATATTATAGAACCTGTATGCTAGTGCATAAGAATGTAAGTCTGGAGGCCTGTGAATCTCATAAAGGCGCACTTGACTAGTTGAGTTGAGAGGATGTTCCACAGAGCAATGATGTCACCGTTTTTCTTCCTTGTTGCTCATGAAGGCCCAGAATCGAGAGCCACGCCCTACAAATGATTATCACTCTGAACCTACCTACCTGCACCAATATAATGATCCTTGATCAGGTGTTTTTGTTTTTTCATAAAACATTTTCAAACATTACTTAACAATTATGTCTTTCGTATATATTTTGTTCGTTACTTAGACTACAGCTAATCCGTTACGCAACCATGCAAAAATAAGTCAGGCAACTTACCTAGAACTCGTAGTTTGAATTCACTTGTTGTCACCTTTGCATTTTGGGCCACTATGGTCACGGTGTAAGATCCGCTATCCTTCGCCATCAAAGGACCCAGCGTCAATGCACCCGTGGTCTTGTTTACTACTACTCTACCCACATAGTTGGGGTCATAATTTTCGACTCCAGGGGTAATCCCCACAATAGGCACCGACCCACTGCCCTCACTGGTGAAGGTCCATGTTACCGCGACGTAAGAAGCTATTAATACGGGGTTGAATGTGACATTCTTTCCTATCACACCATCCACAGTCTCTATAGCCGCACCTGAGCAGAGACCTGTAGAGCAGAAACCGGTTAGGTGCATGTGAGTCTTCTAAGTCAAATATTTGAGTAAAGGTCTTTAGGTAGCCTTTAATGAGAGATGCTTTATTTTGACTGCTGGATAAGAAGTGTGGTCTCAAAGGCCTAACTTTGTTTTACATTTAGTTTTAACCCTTAGACCTTGATATCAAATAACAAATAAGTATAAATACAAATAAAACTAAAGAAAAACAAAGGTAGCGACACCAAATATTGTAATGCAATTTCATTATACCATCAAGGGATTTAGGAATAGCCTACTTTCACTGCAGGTGTACTTTTATATTTTAAAGAACCAATGCCGCGCCACAAAAGCTCCCTCTTAGAAACAAGAAAAAATACATCAATAATCATTAATCTTACCAATTGCTAACAGGAAAAATACAGTCGGCCGGAAAATCAACAAATCCATTACGGGCCTTAAAGTTCTTTCAACGACAGAGAAAACTGCGTACTCTACTCTAGCTTGCTGTCTTACGAAGTGAGTGATGTACGGTAGGCTACACACCCTCCTATCAAGGTGTCACTTGGAATAAACCCGCCTCCAAAAGAAATGTAATCGAGTATACAATATAGTTTCAAACATTACTTTGACTGAAACTATACCGCCTCCTTACAACCACCTATTGCATTGGCGTACAAATTTGAATAAAAACTTTACCATCTTTGTTTTGCCTAATCATAATAACATTAACTTTTTTATCAAAGTTTAAAGAGTTTTTGTTAGGATTCCTAAGGAAAGTAATTTATCTCTGAGTATTGTGCACAAACAGCCTAAATATATTTATGACAAAAGGTATTTCATGAAAGAAAACAGATAGATTGCACTGTAAACTTTCAGTTCTAACAGATATTTCAGGTATTGTGTTAGTCACCTTGATGGTGCGGACACCGACAGGTAATGCATGAATCAAGAACTACCAGTCCGACTCTCCAACTGTCCATTATCAACACTTTGCCTACACTGACTCCAAGTGGCAGAGAGTAGAAAAGCACGCTGTCCACTTTCCACTGTCAAGACCATGTCAGAAAAGTAAATCCTCATTGAATAGAATTACATTACTGAGAATGTTAGCTTAACCACCACAAGTTTATAAAGTCACAGTCTCATGCAGCATGTTGTATATTTTTTTATTCCAAATATTTTTATGTCTATATATTTAACATAAGAGAGCTCTGACCCTCCTACAGTACCCCACACATTAATAGCAATAATATTAATAACAATATAATCATCATAATAATATCCAATGTCATTTTCCATAAGTCATTTAGCACTGGTATACAAATTTATGGGAGAGAAAGTAGGTGGTATGAAAAAGAAAAAGAAAAAAAAGCACTCTGACCCATCCTTTCTTTTCTCTGTAAACACACACACACACACACACACACACACACACACTAACACAGTGCTTTTACATACCACATTGTTATATAAATCAGGCAAAGGCCAGTCACTTACAATGTATCTTCCGCTAAGTAGGCCAATAATCAAAATAAAGGCCTGTGCATTATATTTATCTTCCTTTATATTTTTATAATTATGCACCTCACACCCATGTATTTGAATCTGGTCAGTACCTGCAGCAACAACCTACCAAACGGCTAGACATCTGTAAAGAAATTACATTTAGGCCCGCTATTGTACAGAAGCCTCCACCAGGGTCCACACCCAAACCCATGTGTTTATTTTGAACATCATAATAATGTTTTATGGTGGTACACATTTGCAGGTCGCTACCTCTGCATCGTCACCCATTTTTGGCTGAAAGAAAATGGACTACTTCTGTAGAAGTCATCATGACCACCTCGTTGGGATTCCGTGTGCGTGGAACCGAAAAGTTTCCAATAGCGACACACTGACCAAGAGACCAAATAATGACAAATAGAAAGATTGCAGAAAAGAGGACGACAGAAGCAATTCAACAAAGAAAGAAGAAAAAAAGGTAGTTCGTAACCCCCCCCCCCAAACAAACAAAGCCTCTGATAGAAAGAAAATCTATAACACACAAATCTTTT
>JAVQIZ010031788.1:0-20608 GCA_036023535.2 Galaxias brevipinnis
AACAACAACAACAACAACAACAACAACAACAACAGCAACCACAGCCACAGCAACAACCCCCACCACCACAGATGCCCTCACAGCAAGCCCTGCAGTACTATCAACACCTTCTCCAGCCCATTGGTCAACAGCATCAGCCCCCACCCCAACTCCCCTCTCAGCAGCCGCCTCCTCAGCCACTGCCCCAACAGAGAATACCAAGTAAGTGGCTGGGTGGCTCCGGCCAGCAGCCTCCTCCATCCCAGGGACCCCCAGCTGGACTGTCCCCCCTGGGGCCCATTGGCCAGTGGAGCTCCCCTGGTCTACCAGATCTGAGCTCTGACCTGTACAGCTTGGGCCTGGTCAGCACCTACATGGACAGTGTAATGTCAGAGATGCTGGGCCAGAAGCCCCAGGGGCCCCGTAACAACACCTGGCCTAACAGGGACCAGAATGAGGGGGTGTTTGGAGTGCTCGGCGACACGCTACCCTTTGACCCAGCAGGTGAGGTCTTCGTCTCTCTCACGTAGGGTATCTTTAGCTTAGCTAACAAAAAGATTTGCAAAAGCACTCACTTACTCTTTCATACTTGGAAACGTAGGTTCCCTTTCAGTTCTTTGCACAATTTGCAAGGGTCACTGACAAGTCACAACCTCTTAAGAAAAAGGCCCCTCTTTCTGGAACTATGCCTCACTCATTTCATTATCAGGAGAGTGTTGGTGGGATAGGCAGCTAATAGCCTCCTGGGATGCTAAGTGAGTGAACTGTGTCAGCAGTTGGGGCCTAAGGCTCTGCTGACTCCACAGTTTCATGTCAGACAAAAAATAGACATTCCTGTTTCCAATTTTAACACCGCAGTCATTAGTCAGGTGTTCATTATGGCTATAGATCATTGGTTTCAGTCGGCTACATGTTTAAGAGCGCTGCCATGAGTTTGTGCAGATCCTAATTAAAGCTTTTACGCTGCTGTAATTGTTTAGTATATAATGATAGGAAAAGTCTACAGGGAAATTTACTTTTGACAGTTTGTGTATATGTTCAGAATGACACTCAGGATTTTCTATAGCTTAATGGACAACGTAACCTATGTCTACCATCATTGCACACTCGCATATGTGGGCCAAAGTCTGTAAGCGGCTGGGCCTTTTCCAGAAAGCTATTGTGATTTCACAAATCATGCTGAATCTGTCTATCTGTATTTTTTACAGTGCAGCAGACTCTTTTGATTCCAACCGGGGCCGTGGAGTGTAGCTGACTTACGGCTATTGTGCTTTTTCTGCTATAGTAGACAGTCTGGCTGTGTCTTTGCACCCCAGAGCTCAATCTGTTCAGAGAGAAATGCTGATGGTATCAGAAACTGACTGTGGGCTTCTCCTTTTATATGCAGTTGGCTCTGACCCAGAGTTTGCACGCTATGTTGCGGGGGTCAACCAGGCCATGCAACAGAAAAGGCAGGTGCAGCACATCCGTAGGCCCAGCAATGCCCGTGGAAACTGGCCTGTCCCTGATGAGCAGCACAGGACCTGGTCCCACCCTGAGTACTACAGTGAGGGGTACGCACTGTATATTCTCTAGTATTTCAAGCAAAATGTGCACCCAAACATCCAAAACTGTCCATTATACATGCTGCAAACCTCAGTATTGCATGGATTGTAGAAGAACTGAAAGATTCTAGCATTGATACCCCATTATCACTCTACATTAACAGTGAGGTGGTTAACAGCAGCTGGGCAGCCAATCAAGGAGATTCAACCAGCTCCAGTGATGAGACTTCCTCTGCAAATGGAGACAGCTTGTTCTCCATGTTTTCTGGACCTGATCTGGTAGCAGCTGTTAAACAAAGAAGGTACATATATGTATATATACACTGAAAAAGTACATACATACATACCTACATTCAGTCTCTAAATACATTTCCAATGTATTCCACTTCTTTTTGTTTGTTTTTCATAATTTTATCGTGAAACAATAATCGACTACAACTGTTGGGCTGCGGGCTGTATAGAAAGAGAAATATATATTGGTTATGTGTTGGGCCAGGAAATGCATGAAATAAAGAATGAACAGATCCTGACGAGGTCCACTGACTGTTTCTTTTCATCTTTATTAGAATATTGTGTTTTAGCAGACATTACTTCTACATGCACAATACTTCAACAAATCATTATCCTTATTAGAAGGTGAATAACCCTAACCCTGTAACCCTGTTTTTCAGTTAGCCTAATTCTTTCTTTTCAAAGACCAGAAATGGTAGGATTCGAACAATCCTAAATGTCTGTTTTCTTATCTAGAAAACACAGCTGTGGTGAACAGGAAGGGTGCATCTTACCCTCTCCACCCCTCCATTCTCTGGGAGATGATAACCAGGTATTTTTTATATAATTAGCAATGACATAATGGATGCAAGTACCATTTGCGAGAGTAAAAGCTTTGCATGGCTATTACTTTATTTGACATGGGCATCTAGCTTGTTTGCCCCTTTTAAGGGTTTTCAGTTATGAACTATCTTTAGTCTTTATCAATAGGCCTATGTAATTTTTCAACCTGTACAAGCAGTGATACTTTATTATCTCTTTACTTAACCCTTGAGACGTCTGTCCTTTCAGAACTTTTCTCTAAATCATCTTGCCTCTTGTCCCCTATCGCCACAGGACAGTAAAACTAAGACTTGGCCACCCAAGGCTCCATGGCAGCACTTTCTTCACAACACCTCCATGCCCAATCCAAGCTCTTCCTTGTATCAGATGAACCTCCCTCCTTCTTCTCAGTGGAGTGACTCAATGCAAATGTTACAGTCTCCAGTGTGGTCCACTGCCAGTGATTGCTCCCCCTCCACAGGGATCTCATCAGGATTCCCCTTCACCCAGCAACAGCAACAACAGCAGCAGCAGCAGCACAAGCCCATTGGCAAGGGTTTCAAATCTTTCCCTCTCAAACACGAGCATATGCCCTCTTACCTTAATCAATACTAGTAAGACTCAATTGGATCTATGGAGGACTACACAGTCGGGTTTGGTGTATGTCATGTAGCTCTGTTAAATTGGTTAGCAAGCAAGCTGCAGCCAGTTAACTAACATCTTTACCCAGTCAATAGTAAATTGCAGTCCAAATATGTATGTTATTGCAAAATTAAATATTGTCACATTGGCTTAATAATTTTTTTCCCCATTTCAAAACTCCCTATTTGAAAATAGATATCTTCTGAACTGCCATACAAGCTGTTAGTGGTGCAGGATTCATGCTGACAGCAGTTAAATAGAATTCATGCTTGTGAGCAACAAATGTTGCTTGTGTTTTGCAGGGTATGAGAGAACATGTAGGGCAAAGTAGCTACACAAACAACACAGCCCCTGTGTGTCAACACACAGGCAGTTTTTTTTCCGTTCGTTGTGCAGATTCATCAAATGAACATCAGTCTAGTGGTCTCTGGCTAATTTTACTTGGATTAACTCTGCGGCCAACTTTGAAACATGCACATAAATGATCAACTTGGAAAGATCAATAGAGGAGAGGGTTCAAAAATGGAATTCTCATATTTTCCCCTCAGAATTACATACTGTGTGTCTACGTAGCTGTAACTGCCCAATCCTTTGTAGTGACCCAGACCTACAGCTACTGTTCCATAGCTTGTAAATTACTTCAGTCAAAGTATAGATAATTTACGTCTTTTATTACGAGGCTTTGAGCAGGCTCAGCGTAAATATAATAATCATTATTGCAACATGTAATTTGAAAACAAAAAACACTAGTTTTTCCACAACTGAGTTATAGCAGTAGCGTAACTATGTGCCATGTTGGTATTGATAGCACTTGCAGAATATTATTTTCCAACCAAAGCGTTGTTCAGGAGATGATGCTGCTGAACAGAATGACAACAATTTGTCTGATATTATTCTGTTAAGTTACATGGCCTATTGAATGATAGCATCAGGGAAAGTCTTTATGATTAGAGATGCATTCATTTCCTTGCTTCCCTGATTGGCAGTTTGCTTTAGAAAAACACTAACTTCTAACTTTCATTTCTATTTCATTCAAATAAAATATTTTTCTTGTACAAAAATTGACAGTATTAATCTTATTTTTGTATTTTCTTACATGTTACCATAGACTGTATGTTAGTATAATATAGGCATATTACATAACACATTATTTTTTCCCAAGATGTGAAAAGCACATGTTTTTCTTTACTACAGCGTTTAACTACGCCATCTATAAAGGTTACCAAATATGCCATTATAAACACTAAATACATTATTGTGTGATTAGGGTATTTTTTTTTGCCCTCGTTTATTCAGTTTTTATGGCTATGGGATGTATTTAAATGCCCAGAATGTTAACTTTTTGTGACGTTTGCGGATGCCAATGTTGCCTGTATTTATGAAATGACACCATGTTTTCTGAAAACTAACATACTTACAATGTTTACAGAGAATCGTTTGCTGTATATACATATAAATATATATCTTTTTATAGTTCTGTGCTTTGCACAATCAAGATAGAGGGTTTGTTGCTTTTTGTCTGTGTTCTCTCCCAAATTGTTGCAGCCTTTTTCTTTTCTAAAGATATCTTTAAAGACCTTGGACTGTAACTGTTAGCATTTCTCAGCTGTGTCAAATGGTTTACTAGTGGCTTCTACGGAAAAAAGGTTGCCCTGAAAGAAGACATGAAGGGGAACTGCTTGGCTTATGTTGCTTGTTGTTCTATTGAGCTGGCAACTTAATCTTTCCAAGTGTACCAGCAATGCAAAAAAAATAAATAAAAAATGACTAGCAATTAAGTCTGTTTTTCATTTCTAACCATAATTCCTCATTATTTATGCTGTCCATGTATCTATTTCCTGAGGAAGACCTCCATACCATATAAAACAAGTTTAATGTACCTCAAATTAATTTGGTTCAGCAAGTTATTCCAACTTAAAAGGATGACTGACGTCATACATACCAACAACTTTCATTACACTAATGAGTTACTGCTGTTCCCCAACTGTGCATAGCATGTTCCTTACCAATGCAATCATTCCATAAGTCTGGAAAAGCATTTAGTATCCTGTGTGGTAGGCCTACACAAATAATTATGCTTGAACCTCACCTCAACCAGAAATCATAGAATTAAGCAGACAATAGCAAATATCCCAAAAATATTTAATCTGCATCAACATTAACTGGTTATTCAAAACAAGACACAAAATGTACTCAAATATTACATAATAGAGACGCACATGAAAAAAGGTCCTCATGTGCCATGATATCCATTGGAAGCAGCTGATACAGGTCCATCTTTGGTGGACTGGTAAAAGATAATTACAAATTATAAAAAATAACTGCACAACGCATTAGACATTCATATACGTACGGATATATCAATACCTACATTTCTGATTGAATCCAAATTCGGGCAAGCATCAGCAATGGTCCCAAGGTAAACAATGTTGCGGTGGAGAATCTGCTGATATCTACGGAAGGACAAAAAAAAAACTATGCATGTTCTTCCGTGGGGTAAAAGTGGGCTTATTTTATTTGGGTTGACTGACTGAGATAGTCTCCTTTAGAGCAGTTCACTGTTAAGAAGCAGGTAATGAAAACTTAAAACACTAAAATAAAACTAAGATTTCTAATCTTTCTAATTAGTTAAGATAACTTGCTATTTGTTTTACTACAACTACTACTACGACTAGCGTAGTAGTGAACTGATGCCAAATAAATTACAGAATTTCACGTCTCGAAGCAGTAGTACTAGTAAGGCTGTTCGATTATCTAGCATTGACTCACTGCACACAGTCCATTGCTCTCCCCTTCTGCATGTATTCAGCAATGCATCTTATCAATTGGTCATTTTCATCCAGTAACTAGTGAAATAAAAACAAAACGAACAAACGTTAAAAAAACAGGAACTGTATGGAGGGGCGAATAGAACACAGCACATAAGGAATTTAAATAAAAGTTCACTTGGCAAAATAGAGCATAGGCATAGTCTCAGGCGCAGCCTAGTGTAGCCGGACCGTACGTTTAGCTAACTTTACATCCAGAAGTTAACAAGGCTCCAAACTAGCTAAGGTTAGCTAACGCTGTGGCTATATCATTGACAGGGTTAGCGTAAACCCTTACTCTTTGTATAGTTTCTTGGTCAATTTTTGCTTTCCCTCGTTGTCTCTTCGGTACAAAGGCAACTGACATGTTTGCTTGGTCAGCTGTGTAAGCCAGTATGTTTCGTTGTGGCAGTAATGGCAAATGTGTAGACCCTTTTCGCTGCTCGATTTGCTTCCACTGCCCGATTTTTTTCGCATCCGTGACCTATTATGTACTTCCGGCGTGCAAAATCGTTAAAACCACACGTTTTATTATTATTGTTTTAATGCAATATAAATATCAAGTCCAGAGTAGATTATGGAATTCATCAAGCAAGTTTCACAAGAGTATGCATTTAACAAAGAAATAATAACAAAAAATCTAGTCTCAGTCTTCTATAAACAATAAATCCATTATTAGATACAACAAATATTTTGCAATATTATTTTTTATAAATTTCAATTAGATAAAATCTTTTTTAAATTTATTTTGGAAAGACGAAAAAGAACAGACTCTTTAATATATTTTCCCTTATGGGTGTCTAATCTTCCCATCAAATTATATTGTTTGTAAAAGAATATTCTATCCTCCAAGGTTACACCAATCACGTTTGTGATATTGTTAATTTTTAACATATTCAATTAGTAGGGCCCTACATAAAGGCAGTATAATTAAAAAGAAAGGGGAAAAATGCAGAGTTAACCTATAAAGGTCCATAACGTTTGTTTTGATTTTTGTTTTGAAGATAGGGAAGACAATCATCTTTCACATCATAATAAAACAAAGATATAGGATTGTCATAGAATAATGTCACTGTGATGCTACGTTTGAACTCCAGGCATTTGGCATTTGAGTCATTCTAAAAATAGAGTAGGCTACAACTTATTAAAAAATATATATATACATTGCATTCTTACTCTACCATAAAAACATCTTGAAATGTAGCAAAAGGGAATTTTCCATGTGATAAATATTTCGTTTTCATACAATTAAGCTCATTGGCCATCTCCCCAATCATATTCAGTCAACTTCAACTAGAAATATCAGGTTTAAAATGTATTTAATATAATTCTTCAATTGTTATTTTTAAAATGCTTTCAAATCCCAAAAACGTTTATGTTTCGAGGTAGGTACATTTTTGTTGTGTCTTTCTCACCAAGAGTTTCTATGATACATGCATTTTTAAATATTGAAATGAATAGGTTTATTTGCGTCCCACTGTCCATCAACGCTCATGTAATTTCCTTTTCAAATAATTGCCAAGTGTCATGATCTCAAGGAAGTGACATAATTTTTTCAGAAGGCAGACAACTGTGAGGAGATAAATACCATTGCTTAAAGCGATTTACGCAACTTTTTTGTGTTAACGGATTATCCTTATTACATTTTGCACAATTCAAACATATTTATGAAAATATAGAAAATAAATAAATACCAGTAAATGTGATAGCTTATTGCCCCCTAGTGAACCCGTTAAACGTATGTGGAAGTTTAAAAACAGTTAGCGTAAAGTTGACCTAGTGTTACACATATCCAAAGGCCTGTACTTGATCCTGGCATAAGCAACAAATGCAATTACATAGGGCAGCAAGTGCTGAGAGGCACATGTGCACGTGCACATGCACACACCTTTATAAAGCACCAATCTGCTCAAGTTGAGGCATCAATGTGTGCAGTGCAGAACGGCTGGGTTAAAGAAAACGAGTGTGTGTACCACCACACTGAATTGTTAGTTAAGTCTTGATCCTTGACTGATAGTGGTAAGGGATGTGCAATCATTAAGTCACACACACAAGACAGATCAGACAGAACAAAATATCTCAGACCCAGCAATACTGAAAAGGGCAAAGCTGTCTAGAGCACAAATTAAAAGGAAGAAAAAAGGGAGAAAAGTGGAAAATATAAATATCAATGATTACATTTTGAATATTTATGTTGTCTTTTTTGGAGTAGCCTAGGAAATAATAGAATTATAGGTATTGCAAAAAATGTACACTGCTTTAAGTTTTGCTGTTACTAGCGAGCTACTACAGTATTCGCAAACTGTAAGCTAAATTGCCAATGATCCAGCTGATCTACATGGTTCTGAAAAACAGGATGCTGTGAAGTAGGCTGAGGGAAGTTTGTAGAAAAGTTCAAAGAACCTTCCTGATGCCATCAAAAGACAAGACACCTGACATTCATTCATAAAATTCAGCTCTCAGAAATGTATCCAAATAGGTGAACTACCCTGAGATTTGCCATCACTCCTCCAGTGACAGTAGCTTCAGCAGAGAGATTTTTTTTAGTATCAACTATGCGGTTTTCTGGTGGTGGAGGGCGTCCCTGGATGATCTGGTCTACAGTCCCAAATGAGCCAGAACCGCCACTGGCCGAGGTTATCGCAGTCACTGCTTAAGCGAGGTGCACGTTTCTGTCCACCTATTGTGAATCCATTCGAGTTTATTTTTTTATCTGTGCCAATAATAAGGCAGATGTAACATAATATAATATAAACCGTTGAAGAGGTTTTGGAGTGATTTCAAAATCAGACATTGTTATTAAAATATGTTACTAAAGCTAACCATAGAAACACAATAGTTCGCCAAGTTGACACTGCATTATTGTGTCATGATTATAGCTTACTACCCAGTCTGGAGGTAATCTGATGCTATTCGGTGAAAAAAGAACAAGGAGTGGAAAAATTCCAACTTTATATTTAAAAAAAAAAAGGGGCATGACAAGCTAACAAGCAAGGGAAACAAAAGGTACTTTGAGTGCAGTCAAAATAACCTGACTTTCATTGAAAAAAACAATAAACGTGGATAATGACGTTTTTTTATTCTTGAGTAGAAATTCATCTTGCAAATGCAGCACACTGAAAGTACATCATGCCGCATAGCTCCATCTATTAACAAAATCTTGTTTCATTCCAACAGTAGGAAGAAATGTAATAAAAACTTCTCGAATCTATAGTGGGTTGGTCTGATGTCTGCAGCAAACTTTCACTCTTAATTGGAGAAGCCCAATTATATGAAGTGATAATATTTCAGGCCATCATGCATTTCTTTTTATATATGTCCACATAAACAGCATTGTTTTCAACATGGCTGACCAATCTGCTCAGACTTTCTGTAGGGCAAAGGTTTATCAGAGAGTGCTAACATTTAGTACACCTTAAATTAGTCCAAGGTATATTCCTTCCTTAAAGGGAGATCCATAAAAATATAACATTCTTAATACAAAGCCTAAATACATGAACAAATTTGATTAAAAAATACCAAACACTGGCTACAAAATCCAGTTCTGAACCCTTTACTCAATTAACTTAAGAAAAACAAACATACATACAATTCACTTTCGAGAACAATATTCAAAGCTGAGGCGCACATAAGACAAAAAGTAAATCGTATTAATAAACACCTCTGAGTAACTATTATTCAGCAAAGTTGGGCTCATTAGGTTTCACGTATTTTTCATACATTTCTTGTAAGCCAAATTAATCCTTAACACTCAACCCACAACTTGGTCTAAAATAACACTACATTATCCATTGCCACAAAGCTCATAAGTCTAAAAAACTAAATGAAAATGTTTGCAATAATAATCATACAACTTCAACCAGTAGATCAGGTGGACTCAGAAGAAATACAAGTAAAAATGTACCATCAGACATCAACTCATAACAGTATCCCCCATGTTTTGCTCCCAGTCATTTTTGTTTAAATCTAAAGAAATTAATTGACATATAAAAGACCAGTTTTATGAATATTTAAATTTCAATTAATGCTCGAGTAAATCACTCATTACTATGTTGTGTTTAGCCATGATTGTGGCAGTTAACGCACCATAGACTGACAGAAAATAACTCCTACACAAAGCACTGATGTAAATAGAAAAAGTTACTACCTCTACTTTTAACAAAAATATGTAATAGCAAATATGCAATCCTGATTACTGAGTCAGACAGACTGCAGTAATTCTGAACACAACCAGTATTAATCCCCAGTGCTCTGGTGTAAAACATGTGTTTCCCCAACATATCACAATAACTAAAGATGTACTAAAAATACCCATCATTGAAACAAAAGATGCATCTATAATTAACACAGTATTTAAAATCATTTGAAGGATGAATCATAAATAACGATTTTTAAAAGATCATCTTTTTCATCGTGCAAAGTAGATGAAGACTCACCTCAGGAAGGATGCATCAGCCAAACAATATGTTAACTATATCTAGGTCTACTGAATTATGGACATTAAAATAAATGTTGAATGTTTGTTAACTGCAGAACTGAAAAACAAATATAACAGTAAATGCCAACAATTTTGGTGCTTCTAAGATATTACTGGACATGTCTCACAAATAAAGCTATTTTGATGATTAATCACAGTCTTTGCGGATGCGTGCATTCAACGTTACTTTAACAGAAAATTATCAAATAGAATTGTAGTAAGAAAGAAACTTGAATATATGCAAAAATACTAAATAATTCCAAGAAAGTAATGTATTTACACGTGTTCTTGTCTCATTACTGTATATAAAACAATGCCCAACTTCTGTAAATAACTTGTGTTCGTCTTTAAACGAAGAAAGATAGGTGAAAAAGAAAAACTGCATTCGGCAATTAAAGTCAATTTCTCCTAGTGCTGGTGACAAATTGAGAAAATATTAATTTTTTTGTCAGAAGTTTAGACCAATAATATCCATCAACGGCTAGACATATCTGTTGATCAATTTCTCTGATTCACTATGCAGCCACTTTGTTATCCTTCTGAAAGAAAATAAAAATATGCTTAGTATCAAACAAAGTTTCTAAATTACACTATATTAAACACGTATCATTAGTTATTAGATGGCATATAACAAATTACATTTAATGATTTACCCTGTATTCGAAGTCTGAAAATTCCCTGCCGCCCCTTCCTCCCCTAAAGCCAGCTCGGAAACCAGGAGGAGCTCCACGAGGTGGTCCAAAGGACCCCCTGCTGGCTGCACGCCCTCTGCCACCACGGAAACCCATGCCACCTCGACTCCGGAAACCTCTACCTCTAGTGTGCCTCAGAGGGATACCAAAGGTCTCAGAGTTCATCCGCCTCTCTTCTGCCCAAGTCTGTCTGCGCTCTCTAGCACACAAAGTAAACATGTTTTAATTATCTTTACCAACGCAAATAAAACATTTAAACAAATGTACTTTATCTGACCATCCGAATTTTCTAAATTTTTTTATTTACCTGGAAAGTCCTCCAGCTCTTTCAGCAGATTTCCTTTTAAAATAACCACAAGCATTTCATTACTTCGATGTAATATGGGATTTTCAAATGATGCCCATTTGGATTGACCCATAAAAAACTAAAAGGTACTAAACAGTTTGGAGGTGGGGTACCTTGTATCATCACAGGATATATTATCAAAGAAAGATTTGGACTTGTCATAGTAACAGGAGGTTGTCTGAGGCTCCTCCTCAATAGCATTCCCTTCATTGGTCTGGGGCTCCACTCCAGATTCAGTCTTCTCCTCTCCATTCTCCGCTTTCTCAAGCTTGTCATCTGTTGTAAAATATATTGAACATACCACTGGTTTTTGTAAAATATTTCATATCCATCATCAGTTGGTTCACACATTATTATTTCAGTAGAGAACAAAGTAGTATGTAATAAACATTTAATTATACCTTTTAATTTGAGTTTGTTCTGGAGCTCTTTATCAATCTCCTCCTTGTTAAATTGAGCATTGGCACTTTCAAAGTCAAAGTCTTCTTCAAACTTCATGGGGCCATCCCTGCGTACATTAAAACGACCTCTGCCACGATTTCCACCTCCACGGCCACGGCGGGTAGGCGGCGCACCAGCTATGGGCATAAGCAAAATGTTGAAGGATAACAACTAGACTCACCCATTGCAGGGACAAAAGGAGGTGAATTAAGGCATCAAAATGTTTTTTGTTTTGTACCAACAGCTATTTTCAAATGTTATGCAATTTAGAACTGTAGACATTCTTTACTTGTTTGCCAAAACAAAATAAGACATGAGGAGCAACATGTTGCTGTAATAATTAAAAAACGTAAAAACCCTGCTTGATGAGGTCTTGACTACAGCCGAAACAATATTTCATGTAGCATTTAGATTCAAACACTTTTGAACTTTTTTCAAACAACAAATGTACCAGCAGAACGTTGCCTAGCATCCCGTGGTTCACCACCACCACCTTGTTCAGAATCTGTTCTTGGTACTCTCTGAGACTCTGGGCCTGGACAGAACAAAAAAAAACAATAAAGAAGATTGAGCACAGCTTTAACAGCTACTGACAATATATTCCATTGTTGCTCTGATAAGACGTAACAGTACAGTCAATAAATTAGAAACATCAGGCCACAATTCTACCACTCAAAATAAAGCAAAAATGGGAAAACAATTATTTCCTAAATGTACATAATATTTTGTATTATGGCTTGTACTGAAATTACTGTGTGTGTATTTCATATATGTATTTTCTATGTATATACACCTCAGAGCACCCTTACATCTACACAGGCTAGGATTATGTATGTACGTATGTATGTATGTACACATACATATATTTATATATATAAAATCCTACCCAGTGTAGTTGTAAGGGTGCTCTGAGGTGTCATGTTATTGTACGTTGATCAGCGTATCGGTGGTATTAGGAAAAGTACTTTTGTTAAAGATAGCTGGACAAGTATGTCTGTATGTTATGTTATTACCACTTGTAATAAAAACAGATATCTGAATGTTATCGGACGTCATACAAGTAAAATCGGTCATCGGCCCTTTTTCATAAAAAAAAAGAAAGTATCATTCTATCATGATCTTCTGCGTGATTGAAGAGCACCAGCTGTGACGCCGTAATTATGTGCTATGGCCTGTGTTACCTTTGTTTTCATTCAAACGGAGGGAAATAATGAGGTTTGAAGTGTGGCTGTTTCAATGATTTAGATGAGGGCAGCAGAACAGTCAAATACTGTGTGTGCTCCCTCTCAACAACAAAACATATAGACACATCAACAAGTCCAGTTTCTCAAATTAGTGGCAATTTTTTGTGTGTGCCTAGAACACCTCTAATAGCCGCAGTAGTATTTCCGATACCAATTGCAAATACAAAACAATTTAGCAAAAGTATTATTTTAACCAATAAGCTGACAGGGACCTATTGGTTGACCACTATTCCATATGGGCCTAAAGTTTATTTGAAATATCTTATACACTTCTTGACTGATACTGATATGACTTAAAGGTAAGCCAATGACAGAGGCCATTGGGTTAAATAAACTAGCAAAATGTGCTGCAACAGACAGCACCTAGTCGTAATAGTTTATTCCTCTTCACAAATACGATTGAGAAAACGCACTCTCATGTTGCATTGGGTTTCAAACTAAACTATGATAATTGTGTGGAATTCAAGAGGACTTTGCTTTATGGTGTTAATAAAATTACTTGTTCTCAGCCTATCAATCTATACATTTATTTTTACAATTCATGCACGGATGTAAAAATGCGAAAAAGTTTGCACGAGTGAAAAACATAACTGAATGCTAACGTACTTGTTTAAGGGCCTCCTGAGCTTGCCAATAGACGCTAAAACTCACTTACCCTTTCTCTGCTCCAGAAGACCAGGTGGCTTTTGGCTTGCAGTTGTGGTGGTAGATCTGGGAGAAGCTGCAACCGCTGGGGGTCTTTGGCCCATTGATACAGGTGCAGTTGGGAGAGCTGCAGGAGGAGTCTGCTCCAGGGTCGGGCTCTTCCTCAGAGGGTCCACCTTAGGACCGGTATGGCCTAGGGGACAGCAAGGTTATCAATCAAACAAGCCCCTCATTATAAATGCATTAGCAAAAAAGATGGGACCATGAGCTTTCCACTGGCACATTGTTGTGCAATGAGTATCTTTAATAAGTTACACGTTTTGGTTACTTCAAAGTGTGAAGGGTACCTACCTACACCAACATTCTCAAACTGCTGAGATACCAGGGGATTAGAATCAAATTGGCTGTAGGGGGGAGCCCTGCTGAAAGGTGCAGACGACCCCACAGATTGGAATGAAGTGGCAGTGGCATTTGTTGATCCAATGGAAGACTAAAATAAATAGGTAAACATGTTTAGTAAAGCACTGACAATGAATGACGTTTTACAACTGAACAATATTGCAGGCCAGCTGTTCTACATTAACACAAAGCTATGTGCATTGTAATCATAGAGAATTCGATATCTTACTTGAACAATAGCAGGGTCCTGAGGAAGGGAGCTAGTAGCTTTAGGGGGTTCACATACGGTAAGGTCTTTGATATCACTCCCTCTGAAGATGATGTACTCGAATACTTCATCTCGTGGTGGAATTGGCCTATCAGTGGGTCGATCTTCAGTACCGAAAGATCGGACTGTTGAAGAGAGCAATTGCTTTAGCGTTGGATTAGAACGCAATCTACCCAATTCTACAACAGTGGTTGTTTAATGTGTGTATTTCTTACTAGCATCCTTAGTTTGTTAGCAGCAATATAATGCACCATAAAAGGAATAGGCCTGTAGGCTATGTGTATGTGCTGTAGGCAGCAGGATGACACATAATCGTAAACAAAGAACACGCGTGATAAACTTTACGGTTATGTGCGCGTGCACATACTTACTAGATCTGGGAGAGTGTGGTGCTCATTCGGTTATTTTACAGTTACCACCAACGCCAGGGAGCTTATTTGACAGGTGTATTGTTAGTTAGCTAGCTAACGTGCTTACCTTTAGCAAGAGCTACCGTCGAATTTTCTGTGTCAATGGTATATAAAATTCCTTCATAGCGAATTTCGGCCTTCGACGTCAGGCTAATTTTGCTTCCAATATAGGGTGTTCCTCCACTCATTTTGCCCTTAGTTGTAGGTACAAAGCAATAGACAATATATATTTTTAAAGAAGTCAACCTTCTGGTGGCAATCTGGTCTTTGTTCTCTGGAAAATGCTAACAAAGTTTTTAAGTCTAGAGCCGCTGTTTTGGTAACCTCCTTGCTAGTTAGCTACGTTTGCTACAACGACATGGCCGTTTTAATTTTCAATCTCACACCGCCGTTGCAGAGGATTGTGGGTAATTGGCTTCATCTCATATGTCTAAAGTGCGAGCGAGTGTTTTTCACTCTGCAAGAATTGTGGATAACTGTTATGAAAAACATTATGCAAGAATATGACAGACTGGAGTCAGTTACTGCACATATGTGATATATGGCTATGTTCGGGCAGAATGAAGTTGGTGCATTGCATTTAAAACATTGTCTAGGAACATCTCGGATTCTGATATTTTTTGAATGAAAGAATCATCTGGAAACTTTTTCCATACCGACATTTCACGTGCCAATGCTATGCACCGTTGGCATACTTACTGCACGCACATTTCAGGATGTAGGCCAATGTTGTGGCCCTTTCTAGCTTCTAAAACACGTAAAACTCACAATTTAATTTAACAACTAAATATATTGTAACCTAAAACTTAATTACTACTTTACAATCATGATCCAGTTAAAGCACGAACCAAAAATTATATATTTATATATTTTGATGCTAAATATACAAGATGTTTTTTGACGTCAGATTCATTCCCACAATGCATAGTAACACGCAAGCGCGTTACAGTACACCCCCTCCTCCCGCCCCCTAAGCAGCTATCCATGATCAGAGATGGCGGGCACCTCCGACCCCCTGGAAGATATGCTCTTTTCAGAGGTGGATGAAAAAGCTGTAAGCGATCTGGTAGGCTCTTTGGAATCACAGCTGGTCAGCCAAAGCAGTTCAGCAGCCACACATTCGGAAAACAGTGGTACTGGGTCAACAGGCATTGCTAACCATCACTTAGGAAAAACGCTTAAAACCCAAGTGATCACAACACTAGAGCAACAAGGACAGAATAAGGCTGGGATGCACCAGGAGACGAACTCTAAAGATATTATCTCCGACAAAACGGGCGAATCTCCTTCTCTGAGTTCTATTCTACCCTTTCAAGAAGCTTCCACTAATTCAGTATCCGGCGTAAAAACGAATAATAGTGGTTTGCAATCACATGAAGCATGCATCACAACAACACTGTCTGCATCTGCTGTTACAACTTTGGCATCTTCGCCTAGGATCAGCATCAGTACCACCAGCCAAGGTTCCTTGTCGGGATCAGACGAGACGTCAACAGACGCCAACTCCCCAAGAAAACGTTTAAATTCATCGCTTAGGAGTGCAACTCGAGTACAAAACGGCAGAACAGTAACATCAAGGAATAGCAATGTAGCGGAAACCGAGAACGTTAGCGCTGGTACTAGTGCAGTTGCCGCTAACTGTAGTCGAGCTGTGACAGGGATTGTAAATAATACGACTTTCACGTTATCTCCCTCCAGTATCTCTGCTCAATCAGTAATTCCTCTTGATAGAGGAAGTCCTACTATTGCATTGCATAGACTTCCCAGTCATATTGTTGCGAGCATTGCTCAGAATGGAAATGGTACCACTGTGTCGGCCTTGGTACGACAAGGTGCGCGAATAGGACCGATCATCTCTCCAGCTTCAAAAGAGGGGGCTTACAAGACGGGACGAGACACAGTGGCTTCCATTCCAAACGTTCCTCATTCTAAAATTGTTATGTCTAGTCAGTCGAGTGTTGTCAGTTCTGTTATAAATGCAGTGTCTTCTCCGTCTGCTGTTGTCGACACAGCAACGAGCACACAGTGTTCTGTTGTAACTACTGGAACTGCGATGACAAAGCCTTCGGTAAGTGTAGTCGGACAAACTACTACCACTACAACGGTTGGCATGGTCCCGCCCACAGCCCCCACACCTTTACCTGTTGGGGTCACATCTTCCCAGTCCCAGCCTCGTCCTGGACTAACTGTGCCTCAAAGGATTGTAGCCCCTCAACTGATTGTCAGACCACCTCAACAACAGCAGACAACTATTCAGCTGCCCCCTGGTTTTACCATCCCACAGGGTAAGACTTTAGGGAGGAATGAAATATTAATGTTCGGGTTGGACATATTAAGTTAATTTTGTAGTACATACAGATACTAGTCTAGTTGTGTGTTTGAAGTCTGCAGAGCCAATAATTTTGAGTGTCATAAAAGCGCTTTATAAATAAAATTTATTGTTTATTATTATTAATAATGTCTTCAAACAGTATATACTTAACAATGTTTTTGTGGAGACCTGCACTCGATTGGTAGTCAATAGCACACTCTGGGGCAGCAATTGCTAAATAGATGGGAGACCTGGGTTGGATTCTGGGTCAGTAATCATCATCATCATCATCTGCAGCAAATGAACCATATGCTGTAGTGTGAAAACTTGAAACATATTTTTGAATGTTAATGAACAAAAAGGCTTCATGGTGCACATCTGAATCTCACATCAAATGAGAATCAATCAGATAAATTAAAACATGGCATGGACTGGTGACCTACTGACATTTCAAAGACATGGCCTGGTCTAACACTAAATTTATATGCAGAATCGTAGGATAAGGATAAACACATTAGCTAAATAAAGCATCTGAATTCACTTTTAATGGCTTGCAGGCTACTTCAAAAGACATATTTTAATGTTTCAATTATTCTCAAGGAGAAAATATCACTCAATCATTAAAAAGGCTACATCTGGATTTAAGGCTATTGCCTGAATCTTCACACAAACCTGTTGGACTATAGGCCTACATCTTTCTGTACCATAGGTTTAGGATGCCTGGTTGAAAAGTTGTAGAGAAGCTATTGTAGAAATTTGCATTTTAATCATATGCCACATGCTTTCATTCAAACAACTTAAAATGAGATTACAAGGACATTTCCCCTGGAGAAACTTAGTGTTAAGTGCCTTGCACACTGATTTTAACACATGACCTTTTAGTCACCAGGTAGCAGTCCTACCCACTGGGTCACCATTGTCCATTTATTGATATGCAATGCATTTGCAAAGTATGGTCCATAAATACACTATTAAAATAATCACACCACTCACCTTTAGAATGTAAACAATATAAAATGTGGAGACACTTGAAGTGCCTCAATCTACTGATTAGCTAGATAGCTGTTTGGAAGTCTGAATCTATTATGGACTTATATTTGATTATTGTTATTGTAATTTTTTATTCTGTTGAGTAACATTAATTTCCACTGGCTTTTATGGTTTTAATTGAATTAATCAAAAAGGGCACCTAATCCTTTATCCTTAATTGGCTGTATCTATGACTTTGCAGAAGTTGTGCGAACTCCTCTTGGACTTAATCCCTCCTTCTAATGTATAGAAAATTAGTGTCTTAACTTGTATAACTTTTCAAAACAAGGTAACTTTCCAAAAGTTCAACTGTCTTTTGTCTCCAATAAAAAAAAAAAAAATGTATTCTTGATCAAGTTACATTTCTGAAATTAGTGACAAACAACATGTTGCTTTTGATAAGTCAGCTAAAGTTTATACAGACTTGAGAAGGTTATCATGTTGCCCTTTGAGTCATATTCTCTGTGCTTGGTAGGAATGGTGTTGGTTCGCACTGAAATGGGCCAGCTGGTGATGGTTCCTCAACAGGCGCTTGCAGAAGCACAGGCTCAGGCACAGGCTCAAAACAACATCTCCCCTAGACCTGCTACTCCCACAGGGGCCACCTTCAGAGTGACCAACCCACAGGTAAGGGAGTCCACTACCACCGCCTTCCAGAGCCTTTATCCACTGCTCAGTCTCCTTTACCGTTCTCTCTTTGCAGGATTCACTTTTATAAGCATTTTAATTACGTTTTTTTCTGAGGTGATATTATGTAAAATACGTTTTATTTTTGTATTCATATTTGTGGGAATGAGATGTTAATATATATGTTTTATTTAAGGTTATGATCAAGCATTCTATATTATGCAGTTGAATATGTTTTGTCACAATTTGTGGGATTAGCCTGCCACCTAGCTGTCTTGGCACTGTATGTGAATTTTAGAAGGGGAGGTGAATAATAATTCTTTTTTTTTTATTTAGTTTTTAGCACCTTTCTCTAGACTCGAGACCTGTGTGAACAGTATTATTGCCTATCTTACATTTTTCAAAAAGCATACTTTTGGTGTAACAGAAGCCTTAAGGCTATTCATATTTTCATATTCTTTTGTGCTTCGTAATCACATTATCTGCTCACATCAAAAGGTTAAAAGAAAGGAATTGGTAGAAAAAGTGGTGACTTTCCAGGGATTTATGACATTTGCTCTGCAAATAATTTGGATGGTCTAAGTGTTACTCAACAGAATGTTTCAACACAAATGTGACAATGGCTCATCAACTTACATTTTTTTGGCCTTCTCAGATTCTATATTCTGCATAATAAAACCAAGAAACCTCTTACACCTTTGATTTTCACCTCATTTGAAGTTACTAGAGGCAGTTTGTCTGTAGGACGTGATTTTGGCGACCCCTACGATTTGTGTAGTGTAATTATTTTACGTAACCGTCTCAAAGAAGACATGCAGAATGCTTATGGTCACTGCATATCGCTATAAGGACTGTACTCTGATATAGTGACACACTTTCTTGTGCCATAAAGCAATTCATCACAGTTTCACGGGAGATCATGCCTCGTGGCAGACAAAATTTGTGTTAAACATTGAGACTTCAAGAGGACTCATGTGAACCGTATTTTTTTCATTTCCCATAGACAATACAATGTGCTATCAGAAAATTTTTTATTGATAATCCGTTAATATAAAATAAGTTGCCAATAGTCGTTTTAAGCTATGTGGACCAATATGACAATTGGTTAATTAAAATGCTTTGTAATTGCATTGCAATTAATGAGTACCTCTGATTATTACAGCTATAGACTAGACTGTCATTAATTACTTGATACATCAAGCCCAGTAATGGCTTTACTGTGTTCTCTCTGTTCAATTAAATAAAATTAAATAAGCTAGTGAATATTTTATCATAATTTTCTTACTCTCACCTGAAGAGCCATTAATTTCAAAACTACAAACTTGTCTATGTGAATTAAGAATGCTGAAACTTATTTTAAATTTGTTAAATGCAATTAAATATGTTTCCTGCAGTGTAATACCCACTTTATTTGATAACCACAAGGGTAAGACTCTATTCTTCTAGATTGATGTAGGACTAATACAGATAAATACTCAACTGTTTTCAAGGTTAAAACCTTCCTAAGTAGGAAAACACTATTACTATAGTGCCTGAGCTCCATATCATTTAGGCTATCCCTACTTTACAAGTAGTCCCCTCTTTTTAAAAAAAGAACAGATTGATCCATGAACATGTTATAAAATTTCTTACGTTTTGTGTGTGGATCAAAATGATGGCAGGGTGAACACTTATATAATGATTAAGTCACCACCTAAAATATAATTCCTTAAGTATGTGCCTGCAGAGAAAAAAGGCAGCATGGGATAGAATTTAGTACATAGTTTTGATTTATTTTGAAGGGCAAATGCAGCTTCTTGTTGACAAGTATGGAAACCCATAAGGGACTTTATTCAAATTATAACGTAAACTTGAAAATGCAAATGCAATTCAACAATAGCATTATCACTTTCCACATTTGTATGTGTTATTTGAGACAAAATGCAAATTAAAAT
>JAVQIZ010031802.1:0-37904 GCA_036023535.2 Galaxias brevipinnis
AAGGAAGGATATAATATAATGTAGAAAAAAATTCCAAAACAATATTTATGCCTTCCTTTGAATCATTCACAGTGAACATGAAAACCATGTTGTCTGCTTAATCTTTCATTACATTTACATACATACGTTTCGCAACGTTTCTTGTGTCTGTGTTATCTGAGCTGTTAAATTGTAAAAATTAATTTTGAATTGAGGTAAAAAAAAAAATATATATATATATATATATATATATATATATATATATATATCAGTGGATTCAGAATTAGCGCGCTTTCTATGACGCAATGTGCGCTGTTATGTAGTAGAATACTATTGGTGAAGGTTAAAGCTAAAGAGCCTATCAGACTGAGTCTTGCTGCCATGTAAAAAAAAAACGCAGAGCTGTTTTTGTTCTTCATTAGATAACGTCTCAGCACGGTAAGTTGTTAAAATGTGCGTCTAATTGAAAATAAACTTAGTTTTCTCGGAAAAATTCGTCGGTACTTGTTTCTATGTAGTATTTATATGGGAGGCCACAACTCATTTACGTTCTTGAATCCGGCGACGCCATTACACCACCGAAGAAGCAGCTTTGCCGTGCATATCATGTCTCTTCTTCGTCGTCTTTCCAGTTACTTCTGCAGAACCAAGTAAAGAAAGACACCGTTGGTAGACATGTGGTGGTGGCTAGATAAAGTCTTGGAAGTCTATAGGCTTGTGAAGTGGCTAAATTCTACTTAAACGAGAGAAAATGTTTTTATATATCACGTTAGCCCAATGCAGCTATAACAGAAAATGGCCACCCTGTCGTTCCACGGATATTTCTTCCTCGAGTTTGGTGAAGCTAAGCTTTAGCACGAGGTAGCACTGTCAGCAAACCTACTGCATTTTGAAACGTTGACAAACTTGTTTAAATTCAGAGACCAAGCTTAGACTCGACACAGTGACAAGACCATTTATGCTGAAATAAATACATTAATTACATAACATCTGCCCCCTAACTAACCTTACTAAGACTGGGCGACGGTCTTTAGCTTTGACGTTGGCGAATACGACGGAACGTTAAAGTTTTACTTACATCAACGTTGGGTAACTACCACAATGAAATGAATTGCCCCCTCAAAAAATTGGTTCATTACTGGACTATATTACGTTTTCATTGGAAATCTGGGTGTGCATAAGACATGTAATTGGCAATGAGAGAAAAGAAACCGGCTTGTCGGATCAAGTATTTGCTTGGCATAATATTAGGCCTGGTATCATTTAAGTGTCAAACTTGAGAATATTACCACCACTCGACCAAATGTAGCTCTTTCCCAAAAATTTACTTGGAAACTGGTCAGAGATAATGAACAAAATAATCTTTCTCTTGCTCTTTGATCAAATGGCAGGCAATGTCAGATCCTGTTTGGACAGCAGCTTTCCCATCCCTTTTTATGTATTTATTTATTTATTTTTACTCTAGCAGAGCATTGTAAATTTACTTGGGCTTGGGGGATTTAAGCGGTTGGGGCACTAAACACAGACATGAAGCGGATCTCTGCTTCCTATTGGCCCAATTAGTCATTTAATAGATGCTGATGCTGTAGCTAAAGCTCGGCAAGGCAAGACTTGTCTGGGCCTTTACTTGAAGGGACCCCTGCTTGGCACATTAAAAAATTTGCCAAGGCCCTATTCCAGTGTGACTGGTAGTTTGATGGGTGTGAAGATTACAATTTAAGCTCCAGAAAGTTTTGCTTCTCATAATGCATGCAGCCTCTCACTTTGATCAGGAGATGGCAATGTTGACAACATTTATGAATGCAAGCGTAGTGTAATACTGAGAAGCTTAAAGTGTGCATGCTCTTGCGTTCAAAAAATGAATGAAAGACATTTTAATAGAAGGAATATAATATGCTTATTATAATAATAATAATAATAATAATAATAATAATAAATGCATATTGGTATTGTGTATTTTCAGCCTTTTTAAGTTCTGTGGTTTGATTAACCTTTTTGCAGGCAATTATGGAAAGCTCGTCGGTCTACATGTGTTTTCCCTGCTACCAGGAGTTTGACACCCTGGATGAAGTGCTCAAGCATCAGTTGACTTGCACTGAGGATGCTGTGGTACCCCAGGTAGACACAGCAGAAAACCAACCTTCGGACATTTCCCTTGCAAATCTTGAGGTAAACCTGTAACACGTTTTAGCCTTTGGTCTGGTTAATTTCAGGCTAGTCCATGCCAGGACTGTATAGCGTTATTCACTAGTTAGCTTTATCTGATCCTTAAATGGATCCCCTGTAAACAACAGATGCTAAATAATATAAATCATAAATATTATCTACAATTGGCTATTCCTTAGCTGGTAGTCCAAGCTGTGAACTATGTCTTACTTGGATGATTTGTCACTAGGAGAGTCAAGAATATGGATGAAAATCCACAAGGAGATTGTTCTGCTACTTGCCATGTTTCAGCTGAAAAGCACTCCCCTCTAAACATAAATCTTGTGGGACAACTGTACATTTAGCTAAATAATATAGAATTCTTAGCTATTAGCTAAATAATATAGAATGCTTAGCTATTGAAGTGCTGAATAGAGCTCTGATGGCACTTGATTTGAATCTATTTCTCTTTATTTCTCCACACTCTTCACTAATCTCATTTTAAACAGACATAGCAGGATTGTTTTTTCAGGTAATATTTGTTATGTTGGTTATATTTGTGTAACACTAACGTATGGTTGATAATAGGAAATTATCCAATTACTGTGTTATAAAATGGTGACTAACATTCTGAAGATTGAGGTTGATCAGGAAGATTATTTTTAAAATGTCAACCAATCAAAAAAAACAACATACATTTAGTTTACTGCCGTTGACCTAGTAAGCAAACCAGGCCAAAGTCATCAGATAGTTATTTTCTTATCTGTTTTATTTAGGGTCATTTCTGTATGTAAGACATGTGCAACCATGAGTGTGTTTCCATTGATTTGCTGAAAGCCTCCCTTGTGAATTTGAGAGCCCTTTATGCATTGTGTTCCACAAAGCGAAAAGTGTCATCCTTTATACTATAGCTTTGAATTTCATGCGCAGAAATCTTGTCCTCTGGGTAAATTCGATCACAATGTCGCAGTCCAGTAATTTTTTCAGTTTTTACTATGAATTTCCTTTGATGGTCTGGAAGTTTTATGATGAGCTGAAATATGCAATTTCCTCTGAGCAGCCCTTATGAAATTATAGTAACAGGTTTTGGCGTGGCCAGCAACATTGTCAGTAGCCCCAAGAGGTTGAACCCAACCATTGCTCTCTGAGTGACGTTTACCAGTGAGGCCAATCCGCAATGATGCTTGGACGTTTTGAAGTCTATAAAGCATGGTGTCACTCAAGACAGGCAGATTGCGTCTTGAGCTAGCAATGAAGAGACGAGCGTGAGAGATATGCATCAGTCCGTGCCACTTCTCCTGATGGATCACACATTGGCCTTCTCTCAGATCAATCAGCTGTAGAAACACTATAAAAACCTAAGTGCCTTATGGCATCCTGGCCGCTGCTCTGTCGTCAGCTGCTTTATTACCACAAATCTGACTTCATTAACCAGATTATTATAATTTCTGAATACATTATGAATGATTGCTATGAGACCGGGGGTTTTTCATTTCAAAGAATGTGGCGTTTTACGATGCCAAACCACTTTCTCCCTGCTCCTTCTCTCTGAGTAGTGTTGTCAGGCAACAGAAATTATGTTAAATACGTTTTCTTTTTTTTGGTAATTAATTTGAAGAACTTAAATTAATTGTAATTTCAAGCTAATTTCTATTATGTATGAACTAAATCACTATCATTTCCTTGTACCAGAGGGAAAAGATCAAGTGCTGCTGAAGAGGGATATTGCAGCAATGTTGCAGTACCCTCAACTGATGTAATTATATGTTAGCGTTCACTTGCAGTTTTTCAGAACCCATCTATATTTGTCTAATTGGTTATGAGTGTACTAATGACCATTCCTCTTGCCCTATTTCAAGTGACCTATTCTTTTTACTCTCGGAAAAGCAAAAAAACTAAAAATAAACTCAAACACCTATTTTGGGACGTTCAGACCGCTCACCTTTTCTAAACCTTCAATAGGCACGATGTCAGTATAGCATAGTTAATGTATTGTATGATATATATATTTGAACTTTTCCACTGCTTGAGAAGACAGGCCTAATGCCTGTAACATGCCCTGCTCGCCCGGTTCCCCATTCATTTAGAGCCAAGTCTTTGTTTCTCAGTGATCATGATTAAGGACTAATTTTAAGCAATAGGCCTCAGATTTCAACTGCTATTTGACTAATGTTAGAATTCTGAACTTTTGCTGGTTTCTGCTCTGGTGCTTTTTCGTTGTTGTTTTATTTATTGTGACTGAAGGGACAGACCTCTGGAAACCCAGATAGGAGCATGGTATTTATCTGCCCTGGGCTTTTTGCTGCTCTTCCATGAACCCCAACTCTGGGAAAGAAAAATCAACCTCCTGTTTAGCACGCACTGCCCTCTCATTGACCTCTCTACCCAAAGAGGAGCAACGACTTCTCGTCCCTGGTCCCTGCCAAAGAAAACGCTGTTGCTCTATGGAAAATGGACTCTGCCCAATTATACAACATCTTTTTAATTAAAAGGGCTGTGCCAGTCAGTTTTACAACAGACGGCTTCTTTTTGTGTGTAGGGACCAAAGGTCAATGAAGGGGTCGATTCAAGTCGAAGTTTCTTTGTTGTCACATTGCCCTCTTTTCTTTCACTTTCCTTCATGTGTCTTTTTTTTTGGTGTAATCTCGTTTGTAACAGCAGTTGATTAGCCAGCCTGCTGTTCAGTCCACTGTGGAGCCTCAGGTGCTGCCTGAGGCACAGGTCTCCAATGATAAACAGACCAAACCCACCATCAACATCAGGAGTGTCGCCGCCGAGATGCCCCGCATCCTCTACCAGTGTGGGGACTGCGATGAGCTTTTCAACAGCCTGGACCTGTGGCAGCACCACCGCAAAGAGTTCAAATGTCTGCAGAATAACTGTGAAACGGAGCCAGCGGCGGAGGAACCGGCACTGGAGGAACGGGGGGCGGTAGAGGAGCCGGCGACGGAGGAGTTGGCACCACAGGAGGCGGTTGCCGAGAAGGAGGCGCCCATAGAGCCAGAGCCAGAGCCTGAGGGAGGGGAAGGGTCGTCAAAGACAAACCATGTGATGCAAAACAAGGTGGACCAAGCTTCCAAACCAGACGAAGGCCAAGAAGTAGACGAAGAAGAAAGGACGACGGGCAAAGCTGGCACAGAGACTGAGGACTCCCCCTACAGGAAGCGTCTGGCCACCAAGAAGTCCAGACCCAAGTCTCTGCTGTGTGTGGACTGTGGCGCCAGCTTCAGCCTGGTACCGGAGCTGGTGAGCCACCGCAAGACCCAGCACGGCTTGCAGGAAGCCCTGCACCGCTGCACCGTGTGTGGGGAGTGCTTCCTCAACACCACCCTGTTCCTCTACCACCGCAAGCAGCATCGGCAAAAAGACACGGACGAAGACGATGGCGCCAAGGAGAACCTGACCTCCGTGGAGAGTCAACGAGTGATGGAGGAGGTGCTGGAGGAGTCCGTCCCCGTGGCGATGGAAGGGGATCTTTTGAGCGACGGGGCCGTGGAGAACCTCCAGCAGCCGGTGGATCCCCCTCCCCTCCCCCCTGCTGCTCCCTCCCCGGGCCAGCCCGACAGCTACCTGTGCGCCATGTGCGGCCGGAGCTTCTGCACCGAGGCGGGGCTGTCGGCCCACCGCAGGGAGCAGCACGGCCTGGAAAAGCCCCTCCACCACTGCTCGCAGTGCGGCCAGGACTTCATGAACACCACCCAGTACCTTTACCACCGGAAGTCCCACGGCAGCCTGCCAGCCACCCGGGCAGAGGTCCAGCCCGGACCGCCCCTGCACACCCCTAAGAGGATGCGGACCTCTCTCGGCCCCGCCAGCGAGCCAGACTCGCCCTTGGCAAAGAGAGGCAAATTGACACGCAGTAAGTGCACTTTGGGTAGTTCAGGGATAAGGTCTAGTCAGTTACGTGGGGGAAAGGGGACGGATTAATTGCACATTTTTATTCTTTTCATGGCGATGAAATCCCGCATGCTGGTCACAAAGCCTTCTGTTGTGTGCTTGTTTTGTTGAGCAGGTAACGACGGCGGTCAGGTCACGCCTAAAGAGGAGCTGGAGGAGAGTGCTGTGTCCGACAGCCTGAACCTCCCTGCTCCCTCCAAGCTGGTCCAGGACTGGGCGCGCACCTCCCTGCCCCACATCTGCCCCCACTGTGGCAAAACCTTCACGCGCCGCGTCCACCTGCGTGCCCACGTCTACAACCACACCAAGGAGAAGCTGTTCTCCTGCAAGGTGACATGTCTTTTTATTATCATCTGAAGGTGGGAGGGGGTAGGTAGCCGGAGGGGGGCGGGAGGGGGGTAGGTAGCCGGAGGGGGTGCTCTTTGGGGCGCTGCTGGTGTCATGTAACGCTGTAAAGCAACGTGGAAAAGTCACGGAGCGCTTTGATGTTGAACGACGGCACTTCAGACGCTGACGAGACCTGGCTCTCATTAACGTTGACGGCCGTGTTTGACTCTCTGCGTCTCTGATGGTTTCTTGTCTCCTGTGAATCAGCACGCCGCCATCGTCCCTCCCTCCCTCCCTCCCTCCGTATTAACTCTGTGACTGTCCCTCTCTCTGTCAGGTGTGCAGTAAGTCCTTCACTACGTCTCAGAACCTGGTGCGCCACGCCATGACCCACAAGGGCACTGCCTTCCCCTGCAACCTATGCGGCAAGGACTTCTCCCAGGCGGCCACTCTCAAGAGACACCACGCCCGCTTCCACTCAGAGGCAGCCAAGAAAAAACATGGCCGAGGTCGACGCAGACAGGTGAGACGCTCCCAGTCCGTTACAGGCCCAACTCTGAACCCAGGCTGTGATCCATGCTAGCCTTTTTAACCCAGGCTATATCTGTGATCTATGCTAGCCAGTGTGTTTTTTGAACCCAGACTATATCTGTGATCCGTGCTAGCCTTTTTAACCCAGGCTATATCTGTGATCCATGTTATCCAGTTGTTTTTTTTAACCCAGACTAGATCTGTGATCCATGCTAGCCTTTTTAACCCAGGCTATATCTGTGATCCATGTTAGCCAGTTGTTTTTTTAACCCAGACTAGATCTGTGATCCATGCTAGCCAGTAATTTTTTTTACCCAGACTATATCTGTGATCCATGCTAGCCAGTAAATTTTTTAACCCAGACTATATCTGTGGTCCATGCTAGCCAGTGTTTTTTTTAATCCAGACTGTACCTGTGATCCAGTGTTTTTTTAAGGTTCTGACTGTTGGCCGTGTTCTGACGTCTGTTTCTGCTTCAGGGCGATGTGTTGGATGACATGGAGGGGAGTGGTCATGTCTTTGCCTGTATCCAATGCACCTCACGCTTCAACACTGTGGAGCAGCTCAGAGACCACAGGTAACAAACAGACTGGGGGGGGGGGGGGGGACAAGTGGGGGGCGGGCGGGAAGGGGGGAGGGAAGGTGGGCAGCAAGAGTGGGGGTATCGGGGGTGGAGAGATGGGAGCAGGAGGGGGAGGGAGGGAGGGGGAGGAGAGCAGCAGGGGGAGGGGGCAGGAGGGAGTTGACGCTACGCTAACGGCTGGCGTGACCCCCTTGACCAACAGGAGGGATGTGCTCGGTGAGCCAACGACGCCGTTCCCCCTGAACCAGCAGGTGTGGCAGCGAGCAGCGGGCCTACGCAGTACAGTAGTCAGGTGTCTTTGCTGTCAGACAGAAGTAGCCGAGGCCGGAGTGCCTTTGCCGTCAGACAGCAGTAGCCGAGGCCGGAGTGTCTTTGCCGTCAGACAGCAGTAGCCGAGGCCGGAGTGTCTTTGCAGGGCTGCTATAGCTCCACCACCCGCTCCCCTCATTAGCGAGAGCCCACATTGGCTTGGGTTTGGGACTAAGGACCCAGACTCAAACTTTAATGCTCCTGCTTGCCCCAAGGTCACCTGTGTCCCTGAAATATTGATCAGTCAGGTCGTTCTTTCTGCCCGGCACAGCTTCGTCTCGACCCACAGTCCTGTCTGCCCTATTAGACCCAGCATCACATAGTAATAGATTAATATTAAGGTGAAGCACTTTTCAAGTCCATTACGCACAGAGTCGAATGAATAATACATGGGTGCCGGTATATATTTTTCAGTGGAGCCATTACGCTTTCCCGAGTCTAGCTGTAGTCTAGCTGTGTCTGTGGGGATTGTGGGTGTCTGTTGTAAAGGGCAGCCATTGTCTTTACACAGGACCGTTTGCCTTTCTAATAGAGCTGAAGGCACCCCGCCTCCTCTCCTCCCTCTAGGCTAGATCCAGCGTAACATTATGTCATTCATAAATATAGGCTTTCATCTCCCAACTCTCCGACGCCCCCAGTTTGCTGCTGTTGCTACTATCTTTTTAAGCCATTATTACACACGCAGTCAGTAGTCTTGTTTAAACTTTTAAAGAGGGGCTCAACGCCGAGCGCTGAGCACATGGCTCCCCCTAATCTCCCTGCGTTGGAAAGGACACCAGAGGTGCTCTTAACGCGCTCGCTCCGTCCCGCTTCCTGGAGGATTACAGTGTCCTTGCAGCGTGACTTTCCACCCCTCATCTCCCAGCTGCAGACCCCTCTGGAGGGTTACTCACGTTAGTCATGGGGCCTTACATGTTGTCTCTCTGCTCACCTTTTCAAAAGGTCTTTTTTTTTGGTCGTCTTTCCTTGGTGGTTTCAAAAGCAAAATGGTGCTTAACCTAAGCAGTGTAATATGTGAATAGCCTATTTGAAGGACACTGATTGTCTTTAATCCACCTCTCTCTCTCTCTCTCTCTCTTCACTACACCTATTTCTCTCTCTCTCTCTCTCTCTCTCTCTCTCTCTCTGCAGTCTCCTCCACACAGACCTCCCGTTCCCCTGCACCGTCTGCGGCGAGGCTTTCAAGCGGAGGAAGGAGTTGGACCTGCACGCCCTCACTCACGAAGGTCAGCCTTGACCCTTCACCCCCCCCTAACCCTCTGGACAGCACACCTCCTGAATGATGGAGTTCTGGCTGGTTTCATCTTTGCCTGTCATCTTATTTGTTGTTGTTGTTGTTTGTTTCACTCGAGGGGCGAGGAGGTATTTTGTATATTCCTTTTAATTTAATGCGTGTCTGGTGGCGTGTCTCTGTGATGTGTGAGAGAGAGAGAATGGGTGATCAGAGAGGAGACCAAAGAAGTGCTTCTGGTCGTGGAGCCCCCCCCCCACCCCCACTATAAGGGTCAGCCCGTTAGAGGTGATCATCCATCAGCTCTGCTCACACTGAATCACTATTGATTGATGCAGAGTTGAGAATCCTCCCCCGGTATTACCACTGTGTTGTCCTATACACAACACACCTCTCCCCCAGGCTGAATATACTGTACGGGCAGCCCAACCACATGCATTAGGTCAATGAGCAGCCATCGATTAGCAGGCCCAGCGCAGCCAGGGACAGAGGCCCGGGCAGATTAATTGGGTCAACATGTCGACACTGGGTCTTAATCAGATGGGGGGGGGGGGGGGTGGGTGGGGGTTTGCTGGTATCTCGCCGGAGAACAACACATCATTTTTTCCTGTCAAGAGCCGCTGTTGGGCCTCATCAAAGAGAGCAAGCACTCAGGATCCATGGTATCGTGAGTCTCCCAGGCCGCCTTTGTCATTCAATTCTTCCCCCTTCCTCCTCAGTCTGGGAGGGAGTAAAAAGAGGGGGGGGGAGGGGACAGAGTGAGTGTTAATCTGGGCCCTGTGTCTAGGTTTATCTGGTCAATGAGGCCATTCAATCTCTGTGCCCTATGAAGGCAATCTGTTTTCCACCACCGCGGCATACCTCACATCTATAGATCTGCCGT
Source organism: Galaxias brevipinnis (assembly GCA_036023535.2). Classification (NCBI taxonomy): domain Eukaryota; kingdom Metazoa; phylum Chordata; class Actinopteri; order Galaxiiformes; family Galaxiidae; genus Galaxias; species Galaxias brevipinnis. The sequence goes on from JAVQIZ010031802.1 coordinate 9,886, forward strand.
TTATAAGGAAGGTGCTGGCGTTACTTTTCATTACCAGTCTATCACATGTGATGTACAGTCCTTGTTACAATGTCACAAAGATTATTTGATTCTTTATAGATTCACACACCTTTGCACCTCAAAGAATGCAGGAGCGTTACTTCTTAATAAATTCCAACAAGTACAGGATTATTATTAAAACATTTTTTTTTTGCGCAACCCATAGTTTGGAAGCAGCTCTGGAGAGTAGGTGCTGCCTCAGTACTTTCAGCTGGGGCTTCACAGTTCAATCCCGCTCCCACTCTCAAATCCCAAGGCTTAATCCCCTTGCTGGCGGAGGCATTTGTTTGAGGATCGCCCTCACCGCTGGCACCCGCCTCTCCGTCCTTGCCTCGCCCTTCAAAGGCAAGCTGGCAGATCTTCACTCGGGATCCCTCCTTTAAAAAAAAGACGCCTCTCATTCGAAAGCCTCTAGAACAGCAGCCGCATCCTCACACTCTCCAGTTCTCACTCCTGGCACTTGACCAGGTTTAGGTTTCATCAGGCAACATGTTCTATGCCCAGAGCACCTTGTTAAATGTTGAATAAACCTTCATGTAAACTCGTGATGGGAATTCCAGCTCTTTTTAGTGAGCTGGATCATTTGGCTCAGCTCAGCAATAAGAGCCGGCTCTTTCGGCTCCCAAACAGCTTATAATTTAGTTCCACTTCTGGGCTTTTATAAGTCAGCCATATTTAGCGATGTTTTGACCAATGTGGTATGATATATATCACTTAAATTATTAAGTGTAATTATACTAAACCTTATAATTTAGAAAATACCATTATTTTGCATTGTTTTGTACAAAAACCTCAAATCAGGTAAAAACATCAAACACGTGGTCTATTTATTACACATGTGTAGCCTACTGATTGAACTTTTATTTCAATCACTTTCCACAATACAAACCATTCCAAACAAAATCACAATCACATCAGAACACAGTGTAAAACAAAAACAAAAAAACAATTACAAAGTGAAAAACAACAGCATCCAACAGCTGTTGGTAGTACCGGTATATTAACAGTGAAACATTGTCTTTAGGGTAGATTGTCCTTAAGTGTCTCAACTTCGAGGGTCTGAGCCTGTTCCTTCTCTCTTTAATTATCTGCCCTGTTGTTGAAAGACTCGTTCTTATGGGACTGATGTTGCCACAATGCACAGTCTACCTGTCAAGTCGTGACGTTGCACTAATTACATAATTGCTGCACCAATTTAATAATTTAAACATTATACACCAATTTAATAGTTTAAACATTTTAAAAAATTGTCTATTAAATGTGAGTTCAGTAAAAATCTTACCTGAAAAGGATTTACGTAATGAGTACTAGTGTCTGTTCATCTTGTATTTATATATATATATAAAAATTTTAAAAACGTCTCTCAGATGGGAGCCGGCTCCTAGCGTTCACTTAAAAGAGCCGGCTCGTAGAGCCGACATGTTCACAAACAACACATCACTAATGTAAAGAGTACTATTTCACGATAGTAAAATGCCTACAAAGTAACTCCTTAGTTCATCATGCAGAGCTGTTCAAAGTAGTCTGAGTTCTGCTGTTATTTAAGTTAATAATATTTTCTTTTTATTAGTATATTTTCTTGAGCCTGTTTGATGGGTGAGTGGCCTTTACGAATAATCACATGCTGGTGGCCAGTGTCCAATCAATCAATTATATGCCTTTTAGAAAGTGTTAGTTTTCCCACTTAGAGAATGAAATTGAAAGTATTTTGTTGACCTTTTGTTTCACTAGTCATTACTGTCTAAGTGGCAAAACATGCATCTAAATAGACAATACTGAATAGGTAATTAAACACTTTATTGGTATATATATATATAGAACTCTTAATTGGCAGAAATAAAATACCATATGCCACAACCTATTATTGTCATCCTCAATTTCTTACCATGAGAAAAAAAATGTGTTTCAAAAATAATATACATTACAGTATAAGATATAGAAAGTTATACATTTGTATTGTGATACCTCTGTTCAGATAAATATTTTTCCATTTATATTTTTTCTATTCCATGAAAAAACAAAACTCCCTTGGCTTCCCCTTTATTTGCTGCGGCCTTCTTCTGAGTCCTGAGGTTTTCACTGGGCTTGGGCTTTAGGTCAGGGAACTGGAGGACACATTGAGGCCGCGGTGAGTGAACAATTTGTGTGCACTGTACATTTGGGGTACTTTCAGAATCCAGCTCTAGTTGAGTAGCATTGTTGATTTATTTTCCTGAATGGGTTTAGCATTTTATTTATTATTAGCATTTTCAGGTACTTTACCTTTTTTTCCTCAAATGTTACTTTGTATGATATCAGAATTTCCCCATGTTGATGGATGACCACGGGTGTGTTCTATTGGTGTCACCTCACCTTAGCACTTGTACTCAAGTGAAACAAAGATCACCACTGGAGTCCAACTTAAGTTAAACATAAATAAGGATATACTTGAGATAGCTCATGATGAAAAAAATCTGAGGATTCCACTATTGTAATAGCGATCTTTTTAAGATTATTATTTCAATAAGGATTTTATCTGGACACCTGTCCCTTTAGATAGATGATCAGGTTGATTAAACAATGTAGCCTTTTCTCTTGTCTTTACCAATGGTGCCGATAATTCTGGAGCTCACTGTTGCAAGTGCATGTGCCCTTATGTTCTTCAACGTTAGTGCGAGGCTTGATCTTGTTAAAGTTCAGAATGAGCATGACTTGCTCAGACGCATGCTCCTGTTTCCCTGGTTACAAAGTGCCCTCTTTGTTTTAGGCATTATCTGTGCCTTTATTAGGAGCACTCATACAATTGTGGGCTGCTATAAATCTAGTCTGAGCAGGGGAGGAGATATACTAGGCCTCTGATCCACTACTTACACACTGTACATTTGCCTCAGTGGCAAAGTTTGCAACCTGGCTTAACTTTTCTTGTTTTTCATGAAGAGGTTCAAATATGCAAGAACAGTTCAACTTTGGGTTTGCAGATTACAAACTTTTGAGCACCTTGCTTTTTTTAATAAAATACATTATAGAGTACTTACACCATTTTAGTCGGTTAAATGCATTACTGTATTTAGGGGTTTACTGCAAAATAAGGTAATGCCTGGCAAGGTAACCTGCTGTGGCCCATATGAGTACTAGGCCTAGCTGGGTCCCATCATTCCCCCCCCGGATAAATATAGGACTTTCCATTCCATCATCAACCTATGTAGGCAGACTCCTGTAGGCCCCACATGGGAGAAGTTTGGCTTACCCATATGAGCACTGTCTGGAGCCCATCAAGGGCCCTTCATCAGTCCATCTGGGCTAACCCATGTGAGTCCTCTGTGGAAACTGCAGACAAAATTGTCTGGACCCCAATTGGGTACTGGGGAGCGGCGCTGCAGAATGTACATAGTGGAAACACTGCTGAGTTTAGAACCAATCCCAGTGGATGGCTGAGGGTAGTTATCCTTTGAGAAATATCCCTGACTCTTAACTAGGCATTTAATCAGGGTAGGTCTTTTTAGAGTAGAATTCAGGATTTGAAAGGGGGGCATAATGTCTTCATTCAGCTCTGACGCACGTACACACACACACACACACACACACCCACACACACACACACCACACACACAGACACACAGGGGAAAAAAGAAACGCTGATGGTTTTGAAATCATAAAACTGGAAAGTGAGTGTGGATGGTTGTGTAGATGGTTTAACAAATGATTCTCAATCCTATTCAGCAGTTTCTAACCAAATAGGGTATTAGACAGAGGGCTTTTCTCTTGGACTTAAGCCTGCCATTTTGCCTACAAGTCAAAGTCTTCCTCCAATGATTCTTGTATTTAAGAAATTAATCCTTAAACATATTCCATTCTCTCATGAGAAAGCTTTGAACTCTATTCTATATGACGCATTTAAGAACCGAACATGTACATTCACAATTGCATTTCTTTTTAGATCTGCCATTAAAATGACTATATTTGAACATACCTTTGGTAAAACCTCACGGGTTGAAATAAATCAATGCCATGGTTGGGTATCATGCATGATACATGTTCATGCTACTGCAGGGGCCTTACATAAATTGCTGTTTTAGTGAAAGTAGTGCTTGTGGTGTGGAGGGAATGTTGGAACTAGTATTCTATAACCTCATTCACAGATACAGATAAATGAAGTGAAGCACGGTGAGTAATACATTAATCTTGCCAAGGCCGTACGTAGCCATTGAGTTAACATTTGGGGGCACCAAATCACCCGGGTGGTCAGGGGTCTGGTTCAAAACAACAACTTGAAAATTTTTTTTGTGCCATTCTAAAATTAAACATTCACCAGCACATGGAATGACAGTCGAGCAATGGCTTCTGCTGGGGTAGGACAACACCACTTCCACCGGCAGAACAGTACACAGTACACCATATTACTATAACTGTGTACGAACTGTAAACTAACTATTACTATAGAAATATCACAATGAAAAATTCAAATTAAGGAGCGTGTTCACACTACAATGATAACTATAAATCGTTCAGTGCGATTTTGTGCCTTTAACAATAAAATGTTGACAACCAACCAATTTAAATTGGATCTCAAAATGTAAAACATGGTGGTGAAGCAGCCCTCTTTCAATATTATTGATAATACAGAACAATGATTGGTCAAATATGTAATTATACCTTAATACCATTATAGGAAGTGCATTACTAACCATATTAAAATCAAAGATTTTAAAATAAGATCAGACAGAGGCACAGGGCTTTTCACATGATATGAAAGCAGCAGGTGGTTAAATTACACCATGTTAACTAGCGTTGAGAGTCAAATAAAGGAAGCCTTAGCTTATATGCCACTGTGGGATGTGGACATTGGTAAAACCATAAATTATTAATAGTTATCATTGGTTTTCACCAAGCATGCTTATATCCCTCAATAGTTGGTGTGTGCTTGAGTGTGGACTGAGTCATATTCTACTGCTGGTAGCTGAGGAAGGAGGGAGGAAAACTGAAGAGAAGCCGGAGATTGATTGCTGAGCTGTCGAGCAGAGCAGAAAGCAAGCGGATTGGGATTGCTTGGGTTTGAGTATATGCCAATATCACCCTTTGCAAACAAGAATCAGTTGTTGTTACACGGAGCCTCATGCAGGCCGTTTACGCGAACAAACTTCAGAGTTTCTCCTGTTTCATGTGCATGTTTTGCACTCAAGCATGAAATCATTATTTGGCGAATCCAGCAAAGCTATTAATCCCAATGCAAATAGGTGCAATATAACAAAAATAACTTCCTTGTTAACTTTTCTTTCTCAGTCACAGCGTGAAACAATCAAGATTGTGTTCCGCCAAGATACTGTAGCAGCCTACATGCTGCTATATTCCCCTTACAGCTGGTGTGGGGGTGGTACAGGTGACAGCCATATGTAAATGGGTGAGGTGTAGGGTTGAGGCCTAACGCCTGTTCACAAAGAAATGCTCATGCTGGAGGATTCAATTATTTCCTCAGCTCCTGGACAAGTATGTTGTTTACAGGGACCTGGACCATCTAAACCGCACCCTTTGGATATTGTAAGGGAAATCTTCAGAGATGTTCAAGCCTAAGCTGGTGATCCAATGTGAGGGAAGGGTCAGAGTGAAGGGCAGGTCACGAAAGAGACAGTATCCATTTGGCAGGAGATAAGATGCCGAGCAGCACAAAATCCTGAACATAAACACTACTGAGCAGAAACTTCCAGAATTTCTGACAGTGTATGTTTTGGGGCGGGGAGGACTTGGAAGGACTTTCTAATATTTTCCAGTTTGTCACCAACTGTTATCTTTTTTCCTAATGAGACTTTTAACCATTAAGTCACTACAGAGCCACAAACAAAACAACTAGTCTAGTGGTCCACGGAATTTAGTGTTTTTTTCTCTCCTCCCCATCTGTTTTTTTTTTCTCTCTTTCTGGTGGTCCTGCTGACGTTTGGGTAGTTTGCGATGCTGCATTGAGAAGAGTCAAAGCCCAGAGCTCAGTGAAGCAACACGGCGCCTGACCAGTGTCGGGCAACAGCACAGCTTGGAGAAATCTTTCCTCACGCAACACTGCCTTTCTTTATGCTTGGTTAGAGCCTCGACACCGCAGTAAAATACAATAGTGCAATCAAACCGGGGATGGGAAATGCTGCACGACCACTTAGCTGTACAGTATCTCACCACTCTTTTGTAAAGTTAATTTGACAAAATGTATGACGCTGTTGCCACACAAGTTTGCAACACTTTACTCAAAAGTAGACTTGCATCACAATGAGTCAATTAGACTCCAGTGACTGTAAGCATGAAAGATCCCCAATCATTTTAGCTTGAACTATTCACGTTATGTTAGTAAAGGTACAAACATTTTAGTAAAATGTACTTTTCAGGTCACAGATTTCAGCTATTCTTAATCTCTGCCAAGCTAATAATGTAGCTTCTCTGACCTACAACAATGTATTGTAGATGTGTTAAGGCAAAACACATCTGACACTGTAAGTAAATCGCCCTATAATGTTCTTGGAGAATAACCAAATGCCTACAAGTATGTAGCTGCCTAATGAGATAACCTTACGTTGTTTGATTCCTTGAATATGTAGCAAGGTCAAAGCAGCACCCCTTGATTTATGAGAAAGTTAAACAGAGACTATTGGATTGGGATTATTATTCTATTTGGTTTTTAAAGTATTAGGTTTTTATATTAAGTGTGACATGGGCTAAGATATTATACCAATATTGATAAAAGCTCTGTTTTCTTCCCATGCATTATGAATGGGGTTGACATTGCTGAGTCTTTTCAAAGCGGCATCATATTGGTTTTGAATTGTGAGTGGAGAGTTCTGAGTCTCAACTCCTAAGAGAAAATGAATATCAATGTTCTTTCTCTTTTTTTCCTGTTTTCTCGCTTTGTTGGCTTCCTTTCTTTTCCCGATCCTATTTTCAGAATCCGACAGACAATGCATGTCAAATAGAGTCTGTCTGTGTATTTTATTATTTCCCGACTTTTCTTTGAGATTTTCGAAGTGCTCTCATTGAACTGCTTTATACTTATGTGGGAAGATAAGGATTCTAAAAAGTAGCCTTAACATTGAACTTTAAAACTAAGTTGTTGTCCAAGAAATACAGATTATTTGGCTACAAGATAACTATCCCTCAAACGCTGCTTTTCCGGACACTCTGCCACCAGTGCCCCTGAGACGAAGGGTACAGTAACGAGTGATTCCATCCCATTTACTCAGAAGCTTGTGTTCTTTATGCCCTGCACTCCCACTCTCCTCTGCTTGTCTGAGTCACAGTGAATGCACTTGGCTCCGGAACGCCTGTGTCCACCCGGTACGTAGCAGGAGAGAATAGCTATCAAGCCACAGGCATCGGATTTACACAGACAGCACAGAAGGATTAGCGGCTCGCTGTGCCTACTTTCTAGAGAGAGGCTGAGGGAGAATGCACCTCTATTATTCACTGCCGACATGTTTAGGCATCCTGAGCTGTTTTCCTGTGATTCCAACCAGCAAATCCCTATCAGACAGTTATTCAGATACGTTGTGGGGAGAGAAACAGCCGTGGCCCACATTTAAATGTCTGAGGTCCCAACTTTATCAACGACAGACAGACAGCCGCACGTCAGGCACACATCATTTAGCATTATCTGCACTTTCCCTCCAATTCCTGAAGGATGCCGCGCAAACAAACAAACAAACCAACAAACCACAGAGCCCTTTCCATCTCCCCGTCCCACATTTTAGTCCTGTGCTCTTTTGTCGATGCCCTCTGACAGCCCTGCAGGGAAGTAATTTTTCAGGGGGGAGAAGACAGCGGCGATATCTTTTTTTTTTCTTTTTTTTTTTAAGTCACAGGTAAGACCGCCATTATGGGTTCCCGCTGTTTTTGCACTGAGGGGGATTCCCCGCTGGCGCCTGGCAGAGCGGCCATGTCAACTGTTTGTTTGCGTAGCGGATAGCTCCAGGCGCTATCTTGTCTGGCAGCAGAAAAAGCAGCTCATCACTACTCATGGGCCGCTGGGGTTCGTCATGCCAACCAGGAATATTCACCAGGGAGGGCAATTGTGCATCTGTCAAAAAAAAAAAGAATGCGACCAGAAAATGATGGGAATCATGATACACCGGAAGGATGGGGATCAGAATTTCTGTAGAAAGTAGATTCCTTTTAAAACTACTCGAGTACACAAACACTCTTATTTCCGGTGTGAGACTACATTGTTGGACCAAAGAACTATAGATATTTCAGTGGCTGTGTGTAGAGTGAGTTGGAAAACTGTTTAATTTACATATTAAATCGCAGTGAGGAATGTGTTCTGTTCTCTTTTTCCATTCGGTTATCATTACCCCGTTCTTGATGTAACCTTAGACATGAAAGAAGGTTCACTTGAAGGAGAAGCATGTGTTCCAGTGTGCTTACTTTGTGTGCCTGTTGATAAGGTCAGAAGAGGAAAAACAAACATTCACATGAAAGCAATTTCTCTCCTTTAAAATGCTAATTAACTAATATTAATTAAAGACTTACCTTGAAGTGTATTAAAGCACTCTTAGACTGAAAGGAATGACAAGTTTGAAATGCTAAGAGAAAGTAAACTGGGTAAGCTAACACTGAGCTTCTTGGCCAATTTTTGTGTCCAGTTGATCAGAACCTTTATCTTTCTTCTTGCATATGAAAGGGTTTTATAAATGGAGAATATTAAGTGACTGTTACTCTTGCCAGAAGAAAAAAAAACATTGGCTAATCTTTATGGAACCCAATTCCCCTCTGTACAAGGGGTCAAGGTTTTTGTTTTATCAAAACCTGATACGCTTTTTTTTTTATAACAACTACAACTGTGAACGCCAGGGAGGAACAATGATTAGAAATACTAACAATAGAGCAGAAGCTGAGCGGCCCTTCGCTGTAGAGTTAACAGCAATCACAAATAAAATAAGCATATCTTGCCGCACAAGGCAAAGATAGCATTATTTCTTACTTTACATAAACAGCCTATGTATGCTCGAGGAGTTGGGTTAGTTTACAGGCAGTGACCCTCATTTTATTTGGGTTCCAACCGTTATATATTTATATACATCTCTGGAGATGCTTGCAAGTCTAAGGCTCTGTGTGGATTGCTTCAGTTTCAGCTGAGAATTTGAAGAACCTATCCCGAGATATTGTCAGGGAATTTTATTGGCCATGTATTTTCATACTTTTTGCTATGAATCAAATTTTTGGTCCCCAAGGCTTATGCAATGGATTAACCCAGCAATAGGACTGGCTGCTCAGGTTTTCCAAAGGCTATTTTTTGTGTTGAGTGAAACTGGTTTTCCACTGTTGGACTGGGAGAGCGCAGACTCATAAGGGCTGTTCCCCAAGCTGCCAACACCGGCAGTCCCGTGGGAAAAGTCTCAGTGGACCCGTCTCAAACGGCTACAAACACTGGGCCCCCTGGGACAGAGGGAGCCGAGGGGGGTCCCGTCTGCTGAAAGAAAGCAGCTCCTTCCAAGCCACGCTGAGTGTCTTACAGCAGAAGGACCCATAAAGAAACCCTCTGTTAATTAAGTAGATATATTAGGAAGGACTATGGAGCTGTAACGTGACTTGTTTTTTCATACCTTTGCTCAATTCAATTTCAGCGCATTTTAATTGGATCGTTTGGCTCTCCCTTCCAAATGTCCTGTTCTTCTGGGTTAACTGGCACAACCGTGCAGGGGACCTATGCCTCTGTCAATCTGACTCTCAGGCATTTTTTTTTTATAACTGAACTGAATATAATTTTACGGGTTATATTTATAGTGCTTAATGTATTATGTATGAACCCTTCCACAATATCAGGAATTGTAATGTCTCCAGAATGCATGGGGATAGCCACTATTGACAGGTTGGTTGAAATTGGTTTTGACATGAGTAAACAGTTGAGGGGTTACGGTCTTTTACATGGGTTAGGATCTGAGTGCTGTTGAGATTCAGGTGTGATTTGTAAAACACAACATTTTAAATCAATGTTACATGAATCAAATTCCTCATGGGATGTCTCACTAAAGGTAACAAACATGCTAGTGTGTACAAGTTTTCCTTTTTTTCGTTATTGATGCAGATCATGTTGGTGTAATTATTCAAAACATCAACTTTCTCCCCTGAGCCAGTGAAGCTGAGCACTCCATGCTGCAGTTCAGCTGCTTGATATCCCCCTTGATAATTCAACAGGAAACTCGTTTTATTTTAATGTCGTACCGCAGTGGCTAAAAATTAATTGTGTTGCTGTTCAATGAAAGATAGTTCAGTGACTTCATTGTGTGAACATTAGTTATTCACAGTCACAGAGTGTTGGGTGAACCACTGGAGTTGGCAACAGAAGCTGTGAAGACAACCTAGCTCACACAGCTCCTCCAGAAAAACCTGACCGATGCCGGGTACACTCAATATGCCTTGAGAGTATTCACAGGTTACAAAATACACTTGAAATAAACAGAGAAATAGTTTGGTGTAGTTAAGATAGTTTATTTGAATATATTTATTGTGAACAGCTTAATAATTATTAGTTTAACAAGTTTCCTTGCAGGGAAATGTTGATGATATTCAAAAATTAATTGGTTGCTAATTATTCACATTAATTAAAATAAAATCCTCAAACAATACAGCAGCCCATTCTGTGTTGATGAAAAATGTACCATATGGCCTAAGAAATAAGAAAAACACTTTGAGATATGGCAATATGATTCATACAAGTGATGCGGCGGGAGAACAATGCTATGAACACAGACAAAAGCCTTTGAGGAAATTTGGAGGAGAGGAAAAGAAGATGCGTCAGTAAGCAAAGCAATGAAAGGAGGACTTTACAGAGTCTCAATCAATGTCTGGCATTCAAAGACTTTGCCAAAAGCTTGGCATATACAGAGGGAAAAGATCAACCGGAGGCCGAGGAACAAAATAAAAAGCAATACAAAGAAATACATACATTTTACTGATTCTATTCTAATAAACCCCAATAATATTCATAAAATAAGGTTAAGTGGTTGAAGTTGGCTTAATTCATATTATAATCCATTAGTACAAGTGACTTCCTTTAGCTTATTTTTTGGTAACTCGATTCCTGATATTATGTTTGGAATAACTGAATAACTTCGCTAGCGTTAAACCTCTCAAGGCCCTTGATTTCAGACAGGTAAAGGGGACGCGACCATGGCTCGTGATGCGCTGTACGTCCCACTTCCACAAATCCAGTCTGACAAATAGACGCAAGGTCACGAGAACAGTGAGCCGCAGGGGGCAAACGTTATATAAGGATGTTGAAAACTTAATGCGACTGAAGTGACACAAATTAGCGAGAAAGGCCACCTCCCCGTGGTTCTCCTGAGGCTGCGGTTCACGGCAGGGTCTCGGGAGAGGGACGCGACGAGTCTCTGTGGAGGCCATTATGGGCCGTCCACCGGCCGACAGTGACAAGAAAGGACGGCTCTAATTAGCCCCTGTCACACCAATGACAGTCCAATCACGTGCGCCGAGTAATGACTCCACTTGGGCGATTCCTCTGCATCTCTCCGTTTGATAGCGAGCGTCGTCAGAATGAGGCTCTTTAAATACATTTGAAGCTGGCAGGCTAGCTGGACGGGAAGGGCAAGGAGAAGGGGAGGGAGGGGCATGTGACTGACTGCCTCGATCTTCCACTTTCAAGCCCTGGGGCACCCTAATCGGAGACAGACGAGGGCTCATTTCCTCCTCCCCAAAGCGTTAAACGGGGGAGTGTTTGGTGTGTTTACTGAGCGACTTAGACACTTGGCACTTTTTCGTCTATGTACATATCTGTTTGAACACCTTTAACGGTGCCCTGGTTGACAGCCCCTAGCTATGCCACTGACACCAACGGAGCTACTTACTTGTGAAATTAGGAATACCTAGTATTCCACACTCTGCTTAACCTCAACTATCACCTGTGTTATCATGCTAACGTGTTTCAACTCCTTCTATGGACACTGTTCAAACACGGCCATGGGTTATAGAAAGCCGTACGGAAAGGGGATGGAGACGCACACAGTGGAGGGAGGACATCAGCAAGGTGCAAACGTTTGTCGAATCACAAATAGTCCTAGTTCTAGTTACCTAGAACACTTTACTTTACTATACGTACCTTTAGTTTGGACTTTGGCAATACCGAAGCTTTGGTTCTGTCTCTCCTCATCCCTCTGTGAATGCAGGCTACGGCAGTTTTTCCAATAAACGGCGTCACCTCGGTTAACACTGCATGCTACTGATACAGAGTTACAGTAACAAGCTGGACTGGTGGGACAGCCACGCATATCAATGCAATTACCCAATAAAAACACTGGAACATTTTAGCTTGTGTCTGGTAGATGTTCTTGCTCACGAGACAGATTTCCAAACCCGTTCCCCAGAGGATCATCATTAGCGGGTACGCATACAGAGTATAACCGTAACATATGCCCCCTAACCAGACCCTGTGGAACCGCCTTGAACTTTACCGCTATCACTTTACTGTCCGTTCACCCCTATTATGCCAAGTTACGTACCATTTCCAGTGAGGGGAGTATTGCGCATTTCTGTGCCTCACTACAGTGTCAAGAACAACAGTATACTCACCACGTGCAGCGGGTTCATTATGGTCGACAGGCAGGAAGGAGGGTAGGGGGAGAGGCACTAGGCGGGGAGCGAGGCTCGCAACAGGGGAGACAGGTCCCTCCACCTGATATCATGGATAAATCAATCCGCAGCGCTTTGTGCACTTTTTTTTTTCTGCTGACCCAGCGAAAAGAATCCTGCCTCGGGCTCAGCCGGCTGATGCTGTTTGAGTTTGTGCGCTCCGTCACTGTTATATTCCTGCACACACACACACACACACACACACACCTACCCACTCCCCACCCACACACACACACACATATACACCACCAAGCCTATCCTAAAATGCATTTGTTCCCCCGGGGAGTTATGGCATTGGACTGTCCGGGTGATATTAGGGTTGTTGGTTAAATCAGGGTGATGGATCATCTCTGTCCCGTTGTCAAAACCAGCGGTTGATAAAAGAACAACAGGGGACAGACGCACAAGACAAACAGACTGTAAGGAGAAACAGAACTAACATTAATATCTCTCTCTGTCGCTTGCTCTCTCTCTCTGTATGTTTCTTTCTTGCTCTCTCTTTTCTGCGTACCTTTCTCAGATTTTTTTCTCTTTTATTCGGTTACTCTATGTTGTTTGTGTTTGTGGAATTGTTTGTTTTGATTCAACATCATAAGAACTTTAAACTACCCCTTTTCTTAAAAATGTCTAAGCATAATCTGGGATAAAGTTAATAGTACCAGATTCTTGTAATTCACTTGTAATTTGGAGTTATCAACCATGTTAGTATAGTTAACATGAAGTAGTTACAAAGTGGAACTGACTGGAGGCTGCATAATCACACACAACTGTAGGCATATGTCTTTAAATAAATAAATATTGATACATGCTCCGCTGGGCTAGTATGTTAATTGAATACATGCTTATTTAAATTTAACGACAGCTGGAATTTCACAGTGAACAGAGGATCCCGTCTCCCTAAAGAATGTAAAACATAATTGGTTGACAGCAAAAGTAACACACAATTATTCCAGCTTTTAATTAATATTATTACGATTAGGTTCTCTTTTTAGACACATTGTGCAGTTTCTGCCTTTCGTGGCATAGACGCTGCTGATGCAATGCTAGGGCTGAAAGGGATTGGTCAAAGATTCCAGAAAGGGGCCAATGGTTTGGCTGAATCATCTGATGCAGAAAAAAAGATGCCCCTTCTAACAAATAGCAGAATTACATCATCTTATGGGTAATTCTGTGCTATCTGTGCATGAAATGTCAACCGTGCTGACTCACCAAATTCAGACCCCCTACCCCAAGGATCTCTTCCATAGTTGTTAATTTTAGGAAAAGCGATGCCTTAAGAATTTAGTAAATTTAACAACCTTGTAACCTACCGTATTAAATCCTAATTATAACTTTATTGTTTTGAGGTTGTTATACCTTTCGGTAAAACATAGCCACAGATGAAAGTCAAACAACATTCCCTACCGATCTCGTTCTTTGGACATTGATAACTGAGCTCCTTTTTAGCCGTTTATCACGCTAACCTAAAAGGCCAACTCCGGCTTATGGCGGAGCAATCCACTTGGTTGTGGCTCATTGTGTGAAACATTAAAAAGCAATTGTCTAACAGATGTATCGAGCGGACCTGCAGTTGGACTCCAGCTCAATTTCCCAGGTGGATGGGTGTTGTCATTAAGAGGTGAGCGAGACCCACACCTTTCATGGTTAGCAATATGCCATCTCTCACAAGGCCCACACACATATAACTGAGACTTTGACTGTGTAAACAAGTAGCAGAGTAAAACCAAGGCACACATACACAGTCACTCTGTCTAAGCACATAAATGCTAACTACTTTAGTAGTGTGTTCTCGGAGAGCAGAGCAATGACCTAGGGAGGCCACAATGGTGGACAAACCTGGCCGATCAAAGCCTCACACTATGGAAGACGTCCCTCCCACACCGGTTGGCGGGACGAAGACAAACAAGAGCTTGGTCGGAATTGCATAGCCACGAGAAATCCTATATCTGAAGTTCAATTGAATGCAGAGCAGCGTTGATTGCCGTCTGCATCCAGGGCATCCACCCTTTCGGCATTCATGCCACGTGTTTTCATAATTAATCAGAAATGAGTCAATCATGGAGTGAGTGGAGATGGTTGGGGCTGTGTGTTTACGTTGAGGGGAGGGGAGGCAAAGTGCTGGGCGAGTAGTCTGCTCCTTCTTCGTTAGGCGGGCCTGGGCTCCAGTCGAATGGTCAGGCTAGTGCCGGCACAACCATCGCTCACTGACACGGTTCATCGTCTGTGGCGGTGCTGATGAATGATCCGCGCGGTCCCCCATGTGAGTTAGTGACAGCCCGCAAACAATGGCAACAGTTTGGGAGCGGTTCAAAACAAACACTTTTGTTCTGGAAAGCGGTGTGTGGGGGCTTAGTGGGCAATTTAGGCTTTCAAAACAAACTCCACTCGGTTATCTACTCAGCCAATCCGCCATAGGGGCTGGTTGGCGGGCGGAGGATGAGAGAGTTCGTATCTACTTAGCCTCAGGTTAGCTGTTTGAAAAAGCCCAATGCAGAGGGCATTGATTCAAGGGTGAGCCTGATTTGAGCAGGCATGTCTGGAGTCTGACTGCCTGCTAACAACTAAGCACAAAGGGCTTTACGCTCAACTCAGATCTCACATTCTAGGGATTTATATGTAAGGGATTTGTGTGTGTGTGTATATATATATATATAAATATATATATATATATATATATATATATATATATATATATACACATACTTATTTTTATCTTTAGCCATGCCAGTGGCCATTTCAGTGTCACATTTTGCCTAGCTCTCTGGTGAGATAATATTATGTGATGTACCATTTGCTTGCCATCGGAGCATCAGGATCCATCCACTGCAAGCATTAGAGATTCGATCATTGCTGTTTCTATTGTCAGTTCAGTATGGTAGTTCCATTGCTCGAGATTTGTTAATTTGTGTTTTTTCCAACATCCTTGTGCTAATGGTAAGCATTAATGACCCAAGCTGGGTCCTTCCCTTTTTGAAATCCCATCTTGTCAAGATGTAATTGCCCCCTACACAAAACAGAAGTACATGCTATGTGCTATTAGTTTTAAAGAAAATGGACAGTAGGGACCTATGGTGGAGAAATTAATTTATCCAACCCGGAAAGCCGTGGGCAATTAACACCCACCAAGGACTCGTTTACAATAATGAGTTATCATATGACTCCGGCACAACTCTGATTCAAAGTTTAAATGGAATCCTATTGATGAGTTTTAGTGGACACAACTTTTACCCTAACAACCCCAACAAACCGGGATATGCCACTGGAGACTATACATCTTCATTAATAATAATAATAAAAAAAGAGCTATATTGCATTTATTAGGAAAAAAGCCGAAAGCTGTGCAGCATAATTGCGTCAGTGTTTCATGTAGCCCGAGGAAATGTTGCCATGGGCTAGCCTGAGGTCTGCTTTGCCCAGAGTCTGCCAATTACCACCGCATTCCCCACAGTGCAGCACTTTCACTTTGGGCAGCGGCAAGCGCGGACGGAAGGATCCAACTAAAAACTTCTGCCGGCTTTTTGCCTTCCTTCGCTTTCCACGGCACAGATGATCATTTTCCAGGCAATTAAGACGTGGCACGCTGCAGGAAGCAGGGTCACTGCCTATGAGCAGGGAAACTCGTGTTAGGACACCATGGTGGTTCGCTAGCGTGTGTGCTGCTGCACAGCGTGTCCCAGTGTGCTGTCGTCAGCTGTCCTACATGCTCTGCTCATTGACCTGGAGGTGTAACAGATCGCTGATATCCCAGAGTCGTTAATTTGTGCTAATTTTGCTTCTTTGTGAAATCTGTTCGTAGCAAGGAATGGATAACCGAAAGCAGATCAAACTCTTGAAAGGATTGATGATTTTTATATATGTCTCTTTGTTACCTTGTGAGGCCACTTATTGTGTGGATATTCTGCTAGGAAGGACGGAAGAGCGAGCTTGATTGTTGCCATCTACAAAGTAATTTTTCACCGAGCAACAACAAAGAAACCGAAACAGGAATGTAAGATTGATAGAACAAATACGAATAGATAGGGAAACTTTCAGTCTTGCTTGGACCTATCGAACTATTCCTCGGAGGTTATTCAAAGTTCACCAAACGCACAGCTACAATAGATGTATTAACTCAAAGCACCCCCCTCATCATCACACATCACAAGGACATGCTAATTTGTACTTCACCAGCCTGCTTACTAGGCAGGAGGCACAGAGGAGGGAACCTTGCATCTCCTGCCAACTTAGAGAACAGGATCGTTCCAGAACTATATACACTCAAGGGGAGGAGAGCTCTGAGAGGCTCCTCTGTGGTAAGCTGGCATGTAGTGTCCTCTGTACTAATACTCTGTATTCCCAGATGGAGGAGCACGGGTTACCTTACCATTATCTTTTTTCTTTTTTTGGCTTCTTCCGTCTAGGCCCCTCTTAGCCTGTATTTATAACTCAACACATTTCACTCATCTGTGGCCCCTTAATAATTTAGCAGCACAAAACCCACATTAATGGGAATATACATCTCTTGAAGAATGGAAGGGGGGAGAGTGGTTATTTATGCAGGCACAGATGGGGGGATTTGAGAATGGCGTTTCAAATGAAGGCGAGAGAGAGAACGATGTTGTGGCGAGTTGGTTTTATCCACTGCTCTACATGCCGTGTGATTTCAGTGCAGACATAAACCAAATCTGTGCTTGCTAAGACCATTTGGAGGTCAGAAGGGCACATCATCTTGTAGGATGAAAATGTCAACTTGAACGACAGAGGCATCCAGTCTCAAACCGTATTTGCCTGCACAGGGGTGCTGTTTTACTCTGAGTTAACAATAGGTGTTTAGGAACTCTTAATTATGGCCACACATTTCTTGTGACAGTAGCCTCTTTCAACATGGTGATTCACATCTTCTCCGTCCATCAAACAAAAAGACATGTGTATCTCATTATCATAGGCCAGAAATGTAACCTCAGGATGAAATGAAACACAACACATTACCCAGATGTTACAGTTTGAGTCTATATCTTCCAAGGCTCCATCTTTGCCAATTAAATGGCACGATGACAGGTGTGGCTCTCACCAATGCGTAAGCATTAAAGTCCAAACGCAATGTCCCGTTCCTTTGGAAACCCACTGTGGACATGCCCATAGCATACCACAAACCCTTAACCCCAAGAAATACATATTCATTTCCTTGTTAGTCTATATCTTTGTACAGTACAACGATTACTACAAATTCTAAAAACAGTAGGCTGACAGTTTTCTTTCTTTGTATTGCAGATCTATACAGCGGTTTGTTTATACAGATTTTGTTGATTTATGAGGGACTCTAATACTGTCTATGAGGGTGTCAAACAGCTCTGAGTAGGGCAGGTGAAGACAGTAGAGGCACCTACGAATAGACAAAGGGAAAACAGACACAAAGTTAACAGTGTGTCCTCGCCCCATGGCTCAGACAGTCGTTCCCTCTGTGGTCCAGGGCCGTAATCCTGTTAGCTGCCTGTGGGTCAGAGGCAGAGCAGGAATTCGAGGCCGCCGCGGGGCAGCCAGTAGCATCAGACTCCTTGTGATACAGTTGTTTCCAGTCTTTGTGGATGCCACTGCCATGGCGGTGACTCAGGACGGTTGTGGCAAAAGTACAAGTGTGTAGGGGAGTGTGTGTGTGTGTGTGTGTGTGTGTGTGTACAATATACATGCAAAGGGATTAGTGTGTTTTTGTACCAGTGTGCATCTCGGTGTGTATGTGTGACCGAGTGAAAGAGGTAGAGGAGAAGAAAGAGTTTCTCTCCAGAGTGTCAGAGGGCGTCTTTGGACGTACTCCAGATCAGACTACTACATTAGGGCCCAGCTCCGAGCACTTCAGAAGGACAGAGGAGACAGAAGGCTGTCGCTCAATGTGGGCTCCTTTCCCAGGCCATGTCGCCCTCTCTCACGGTGTTCCATTAGTCTTTGTGTGCGTGTGTGTGCGTGTGTGTGTGTGTGTGTGTGCGCGCGTGTGTCTGTTTGCATTGGAGAACTTAGGCAAACACAGGGCTCACCATTCCGCCCCTTTTCTGAAAAGGTCAACGGGAATCGTTTGTCAAAAGGTCCCACCAGAGTCTCCGGTCTCCGTCCTTAAAGGAGCACTCCAAAGCGTGCACCCTCCCACATGCACTCTCGGGTTGAGCCGTCCGGGAAGCACCCTCGTCTGCCGTCGTCGTTTTCAATTAGGATCACCCCCTCAGTCCTTCTGCTGATGAACCCTCCAAATGCTGATGAGAGATTATGAATTGGAGAGAGTCATCAATCCAGGAGAAGATTCAATGACAGGGTTCAGCTTTGACTCCATTACCGCAGGCCTGTGGCGCAGAATGGGAGCGCTCCATTTTTTAGCCCAGACAGGCCTTTGAATTACAGTGGAGATGCAGCACCCGGCGCAGGAGCGGCTGCTTTACAGTAATTGATATATCCTGAGACGGTTAAGTGAAACAACCTCGCTGGCCCAGGGCGAGAGGGTTTCCCTGAAATGTAAATGAAACTGGAAGCGGGCAGGAAGTGATTTACGAGCCGGTGGCATCTACAGCGTTGTGCGTCGTCAGTGAAAGTGCTGAGTGCAGGGCACCAGCGCACTCTCTATTTTCTACAAACGCATACACACGCATGCTCACTCTCTTATACACACAAACCAATGCAATTGCTACTTTCCTCCTTGGGCAGCTGCCATGAGTCAGACTCCATCTTAATCACTCCTGAGTGCTTTACACACGCGCACGCACACGGCAATTACGGACATTACTTTCTTTCTGGAAAAAAAAGAAGCATGCTTGTCCGCAGCACAGTGTGATTACACCAAGTCCTTCGTTTGATGGGCCAGCTGACTAATGCAGGGTTGGTTTCAGGGAATGGTGCTGCTTTGCTCAAGAAAATCTTAGCACAATGTCTGGGCTGGTGGTTTAGGATACATATCTGGGATTAGGAAACATCTTATGCCCATCGTCTGACACATCTTATCTCCAACATACTACTTTGAAATTATTGGAATTCTATGAATTGAGCGAGGCATAGATCAGCCTCACATAGTTAGGCTATCTGGGCGCTATCACGCGGCGACCAGAAAACGTGGAGAAAGTTGCGAGCAATTTGGTAAACGAGTTAAAAAAAGGAGGAGGGCATAATAAATGAATTCATACACATCAGGGAAGGTGTTGCTGAGAAGGTTGCTATTTTGACAGTTATACAGGCTGAAAACAAAGGTTGTCAAATGAATTGAGAAATGCCTACAGTTGGAAATCTGTTGGGAAAGGAAGTATGACTGCTATCTATGTTTTGGTTACACCTCTGCCCAGCCTATGTACAGAACAATATTAGAGAGGGGGAGATATACTTTATTATATAAACAGTAAACAGTTTCCCAGGAATATTCTTGTCATGTGCATGCATAGCAGCTGGCTTTCTGGTAAGCTACGGATGCTTGCGTGCTCGTGTTTGCTTAGCGTCCCAAACACTTATCCAAAGGAAGCAAGTTCTTCTCTCTCAATTATTGGCTGGGTCCCTCGCAGAGTTGCTGCTCCAATTAGAAATAAATGAGGTGATTTCACACGTCAGTCTGAGGTAATTATGTCTCGTTAGGGAGGCAAGCGCTCTTCGAACCAGCCGAATCAGTTACAAACAATGGGATACAAAAAGAAAATAGCTGACAAGACGTATTGGGCAAATTAAGGGGGGACGAAGCCAACCCTGGCAACAGTTGTAGGGGGAAACTCGACTCTTGTTAGCCTTAAATATGCTGAATGTTTCATTCTTCAAACAATCTTGGCTCTTTGATCATGCAGAGGTCCTCGGAAACCAAAAACAACAATGGTAAACATGCTAATTTATTCCAAAGAAAGGTTGTAGCGCCTATTTACGCTTAACTGTTGATTACCGGTGGGAATAGCACACTGTGCTGTCCCTCTTTCGGATGGAATTTCGAATTTCCTTAGTGAGACAAAAAAACAACACGTGCCAGAGTGAAATCAGGCTAGCTATATTCCCCTTAGTGCCAGTGCACACAAACACATACACAAACAAAAGCACTCTCCTGGGGTGTGTTACGGGCTGGCCAATGCAAGATAGGGCTCTAGCATCGGCCAGCCCGAAACATACCCTGGGAGAGTGCTTTTGTGCATGTGTTTGTGTGCACACGTGTGTGTGTGTGTGTGACTGAGATGGTAGCCCGGGTGGTGTATCAGTGTCTCGGTTGACAATGGGGAGTCCCAATCTTCTCTGATCTCCAGGTCATTTACTTGGGTGGGCCGTTTCATTAGTCTTCTTTGCAACAATACCCTCTGATTGCCATCTTGTTTCACATTGATTTATAATTCAGGGCCGACAGCTTTGCAGAAATACTTTAACCCACTGCTCAAATAAGATAAGGAGAAAAGGGGATGTGCTATGTGTGGTGCTGTATGCCGTGTGTATCTGTGAGGCCCTGGGGTTATGAAATACTTTTCTTTGCTAGCACTTACAGTTTTTTACCGGAGATGCGAGAACACTGTCGTTAATTTTTTTTCCCAACTCCCAGAATAAACAACGGCTGCGAATAAATGAGGCAGTTGTCAGGTGCAATTTGGTTTACAGATGAAGGCGTCACCTTTTGGAATCCAGCGGGCGCAAGATAAAACAGACACATCTTGTCGGTTATGTCCTTTCCAAAGGAAGTTGTCAGTCTTTTTGGTTGCCGACACAGCATTTACATAATGTTCAACACAACCAGCAGATAGCGGGGAAAGAAGCCTATAGCCAGCGTGAGCAGACTGGAAAAGGGATGGATCAATCTTTAGACGTACTGGCTAAGCAGGAGTCAAACGGCGCTCATCTTTTCTCAAGGAAGTGTCACCCTGTTAATTGGCTTCTACGTGGAATCAATAAGACGCCGCTGTACGTTTGTGTTTAAGGTGTTCTATTCACAGTCTTTTTTTGCAGCTAATTTTCACCTTTATATTCCAATAATCATGGGTGCGTTCTACAATGCCCCTGTGGCTTGTGTAGAAAGGCAGGTGACATTGTTTAACATCCAGGTGAATATTGGGTGTTGATTACATGTGCACATTAAATTCTGGCGGAAGCTTTTTATAGTCAGGAATTGTTGCATGTTGTTGGAAAAAGTTTCAAGTATGAACTTGCTTCACGGTTTTGTATAAGGCATCAACCAAAAAATAACCTAGACAACTTTAAGTACATAATAATAAAAAGATTAAAGGCGCCACTTCCATCAGAAAATTCATAGATAACCCTTACTCCAGTTAATCATATAAACAACCAATGTAAGCTAAGCACCACATACGCGTGGAATATGGTTTACTGAGTTCGGTTAAATGTTTATCACACCTTTAGTAGTTGGCATTGCACATGTACAGCAACATGGAATGTGACCATTTACCCCCATAACAAACGGTTGGCATTTCACATATCAGGAACTACATTCCCCAGGTTGACCTTTGCGGTGTACAGTACCTGTGAGTCGACAACCTGCACGTGTCTGTCTGCGGTAAGATGCTGAGACTGAGCGGCCTTATTTGACAGCCCTGCACCGCGCTCAAATGGCATTGGCTGCAGCTTGCGGTAGAGGCTCACAGACAGCACCAGTTGGTTACAACACAATACTTTGTATCCATTGTTTAGTCTGCCATTGACTTTCTTTCACTCGCCTTTTCTCTCTCCTGCTCCTCCTTCCTGTCTCAGCCTCGCTCATTTGCTCCCTCTCGTTTTTCCTGCTCTCCCCATCAAAGTATCACTCTCTTCCTCTCTCATCCTCTCGTTACATCCAGCGCGTCCCTGGTCTGTCTGCATCTCCACACCCCCCCACCCCATTCTCTTGCCTTTTCCCTTTCTTGAGGGGTGGGGAAAAGGACCTCTACATTTCACTGTGAAATATGGCTGCCCTGCTCTCCTCGGTTGAAGCGGAGCCTTTTATCCACCATTTATACAAGTCATTGGTAAACGCTGTTCACTGAACGGAACGGTGTGTCTAAGTGTGTATGTGCGTCCGAGCTTTAGGTCCAGTCCAGTAGCGCTACTCTGTCAGTATAGAGTGTGAGGTACAATCCTTATCCCTCACGGTCTTTACACACTGGGAACGTTTTTTCATGCAATTGATTTGCAAATCAATACTTGTTGTTTTTTAACACATACATTCGTTATGGGTCCTTTCTCACAGGACGCAAAGTTTCGGCCGTGAAAAAGCGGCATTTATTTTTTTGAAATAAGTTTGATTTTTGTAAGGCGAATAAAAACATAACGATTTACAATCAGGTTAGTTCTGATACGTCAAATTTTGTGTTGTTTATTCGTTAGGTCCCCGGTATGTAAAGGCCTTTAGATTCACTATAGTGTGAGGTACAATCCTCATCCCTTAGGTTCACTATAGTGTGAGGTACAATCCTCATCCCTTAGGTTCACTATAGTGTGAGGTACAATCCTCATCCCTTAGGTTCACTATAGTGTGATTTACAATCCTCATCCTTAGGTTACCTATAGAGTGTGTTGTACAATCCTCATCCTTAGGTTCACTATAGAGTGTGAGGTACAACCCTCATCCTTAGGTTCACTATAGTGTGAGGTAGTCCTCATCCCTTAGGTTCACTATAGTGTGAGGTACAATCCTCATCCTTAGGTTACCTATAGAGTGTGTTGTACAACCCTCATCCTTAGGTTCACTTAGACCCTCAACCTACCTCCCTCTGGCAGCCTTCCCATACATTATGGAAAAACACATCCTATTTTCCTGACCCACACAAACATGCACACAGACACATTTCAGGTAAACTGAAAGTGTGTGTGTGTGTGTGTGTGTGTGTGGTACATAACCAGCATTGGGACAGCTTCACACCGCCCTCGTCCCTATCGGCACTGAGGTCTGGCACCTGCGTCTATCGCCTCTTCTTTTTCCTCTCTCCATGTCCTCTCTCGCTTTCTCCCCCTTTCCCTGCCTCTCTGTCTCTCTCCTTCACTGCCTCCCCTGACACCTAAAGAAAATCTGCCATGCTCTCCGGTTGAGTCACAGGGGGCTACAGCAGGTATAAGAGCTGTCTCTCTCTCTCTCTCTCTCTCCCTTCCCTTTTTCTCCTGGATCTCATTGTTTCACTCACGCTCAGGGTGTGCCGAGCAGGGCAACTGAAGCAGCAGTGTGGCAGAGAGTCACTTGAGTGTTTGCAGAGATAGGACAGAGGCCCAGTTCTGGAAAAGGTGTCCAGGAGAGACTGGCAGTGGGGGGCAACCATGTGAAGCGGTTAGGGACTCAGACAAAATGTGTGTACAATGTGTGTGTGTGTGTATGGGGGGGAGGGGTGTTAAAAGGTGAAAGAATCCCTACCGTGCGTACCTTCGCATCATTGATCCGCGGCATTGACCACTACGGCTTTAAAGACAAGGCGATTATTGTATTATGCTCTGGTGCAAAAGGAATTGTAGATGAAAGCCCAGCCTCTTTGAATGAACCTCCTGGCACAATGGGTAGAATTCTGAAACGTGATCGCTCAGTACTCACAGCCGTGTCAAGTGACGACACGCTTCGCTTGAACTAATTAACCAAGCCTCTGGATGTGGCCTGATGGGGGTGGGGGGGCATGGAAGCCCATAGTTCCAAGGTCATTGCTGTCACAAAAAAAAAAAAAAAAATGGCGGCCTAACTCGTTCAGCTTCTGTGTAATGCGCGCCCCCCCCCCCTCTCTGTTAGCGGTAGCATCACGTCTAGCCTGCTTACCTCACTGTCTGCAGGAGGAGAGCTTTCTTCGCGGCTCATTATGTGGCTATGTAGGCCAGCGCTCCACTGTCGGCCAGCCGAGTTAATCTGGCCGTCAGTTGTGTGGAGAGGCCCCCCCTTCTGAATGATGAATCCACCCCCAGGGCTTGTCTGAGGCTTTCATGTCCCCCCCAGCCATTCTGGTCTCCAGAGCCAAGGGTCTAATTCGGACATAATAGCGAGTGAACGGGTCCTAGTTAGTAACCCTCCAACACCAAATGGTTGTTTTATACCTGGAATTTCAAAAGGTCCACATTTTAAAAGGGAAAGACCAACTAAAAGCACAGGGCTGCTAATCGGCGAGGTAAATTGCTTTGGCCTTTACCATGTCAACATTTCTTGGAATTCTAGATAAAAGTTTTTTTTTTTAGGTAGCGTTAATGGTTATTATGAGAAAACAGATGTGTTTCAGCCGAACGACTATTTCCATGGAAACTGCATTCAATCTGACTTGGCCCTTTTATTGTACGACTTAATGGAGTAGAGCGTTTGCGGTGGATAATGGGGCTATAGATACTGTTCCTTGGCTGGCTTGTGAGGCTATAGGTATAGGCACCTCGGCTGGCTTGTGAGGCTGTAGGTATAGGCACCTCGGCTGGCTTGTGAGGCTATAGGTATAGGCAACTCGGCTGGCTTGTGAGGCTGTAGGTATGGGCACCTTGGCTGTCTTGTGAGGCTGTAGGTTTGGGCACCTCGGCTGGCTTGGCGGGCTGTGTGTGCCGCTCGCCTGCACTCGGAAGGAGGCTAATAATATGTCCGTGTGGCTTCTCCTCATTGACGCAGGCGTCGCTTCATTAGGCGACACTCTAGAATGGGGAGAGGTGCAAGGTTGAGTTTATTTTAGTCATTTTGCTGTTCCCTCAGGCATGGGAGGGCCTCCTTGCTTCTCTCTCTCTCTCTATCTCTCTTTCTCTCTCTCTCTGTCTCTTTGCAGAAATATGAATATCCCCTGCCCTACTCCTATCTCTCCACAGTGTCTACAAAATAAACAATTTAAGTAGATGCAGTCCAGTCCACAATCGAGAAACAATGCATCTCCCATGCCCTCAAATGTAACACTAAATTACATCTGCTGATGAGCGTTAAAAGTATGCATGTTTTGCATGAAATGAGAATTGCACAATCGGTAAAATATGCCAGTCATGCTTCCTGTAGAAGGCCTGCTTGTCCCTCCGGTAACCTTTGTTCAATGGACCTGTGCCATGATAAGTTCATGCATCATTTAGTTACAAAAGAGTAGCTTCCCACCAGCTCCGCTTCTGATTTGATTTTCAGCTTAGTGGATCGTTTTTGTTCAATCTACCTAAGCTTTTAACCTAAGTTGACAGCCGCTCCACCAAAAAAGGCAAGCTGGGTGCACACTCTTAAGTTAAAAGAAAACAGCAGCCTATTTCACTGTACATTAAACCAATGAAGGGATACGATTAAGGGTTCCAACGATTTAACTAA
The DNA here is from genome assembly GCA_036023535.2 of Galaxias brevipinnis. Taxonomy (NCBI): domain Eukaryota; kingdom Metazoa; phylum Chordata; class Actinopteri; order Galaxiiformes; family Galaxiidae; genus Galaxias; species Galaxias brevipinnis. The sequence continues at coordinate 35,699 of JAVQIZ010031802.1, forward strand.
ATGCTTATCGGCACTACTTCTTGTAAGGTTAATGCCTCAGTATTTTGCAAAGGCACACCCAGAAGTGTTGCCGAAGGCCGCCTACTCTTTGGCATGGAGAGTCTCAGTGAGGAACACAGACAAACAGCTAAAATAATGATCTTCATAAAGAATGTTAGTAAAGGACTGGTGAGGATTCACACCCGTTTTAGTGCCAGGCTCCGGGAACACTGGCAGCACGAAGCTTATCAGGCGGCTGCCACGGGGACATTGGGGGAGAACGAAACACAACCAATCCTGTTGCAGCGCTAAGACCTGAGAGGGTGGACGTTTGTGTGTGTGTGTGTGTGTGTGTGTGTGTGTGTGTGTGTGTGTGTGTGTTTGTTTTCAAATGTGCAAAGGGTTCACACTCAGCGACACTCTGCCACAGGCATTATGTATATGTATATACATAATGTATATGTATATGATTTATGTATATGTATATGATATGATTTGTGTATGTCTGTCTCTGTGTGCTTTTGTTTCTGTGTGTCTGTATGTGTGTGTTTGTGGAAAGGGTTGGGGGGTGGGGGTCGGGTGAGGGTGGAACGAGGAACTAAAGCAAAAGAGGCCACCTCTAATCCCATGGATGCCCTGGGATACCAAGGAATAGGACAACCTCTTCCACAGGGGCCCCCCGACCCGAGGGGCGGCACCACAGATAACGTCCCGGCTCCCATCCCAGCTCTGGTCCCCGCCTTAGCACTCGCCATGCATCTCTGCAGAGATCACCAGGGGCTGTGGGGGAGGAAAATCAAAAAATCAAACAAGTGTGTCATGGACGGAGGGCACATAGGGAAGGGAGGGGAAGAAGGAAAACAATAAACAAGCCGACAGAGGGAGAGTCCACAAGGAGCTGGCGAAGGTCAAATCCCGTCTGCCAGTTCACTTAGGAGAGGTTTATTGCAGAAGATTGGGTTATTAACCCTTTGCTCATCCCAACATAGAGGTTGGACTGGAGATCACACAGGAGAATAGAACTGAAATAAATGGAACGGCCCGGTTGTTGGCAAGCCTGTAGCTGCACTGCCAAGGAATGGATGGTGAAACAAATCAAGTGTGGTAATTAAAACACTGTGAATTCCCAAGCCCATGTAATCACACACATTTTAGCATACGGCTTTCGATCATCTAACCCCTTTTAAGTTTTAGTATTCAGCCTGTGTCGGTTTGAATAAAAATGTAGCAATGCACACAGACATATTTCAAAGTGTCCTAGATTTGGTCAAACCTGCATAAAGAATAGAGCTCAACTGAGACAGGTATATTTTTGTTGTGCCTTCTCTTCTCTGTCTGTGCAGCAGGAATCCTGAGCGTACATTATTAATGTGCTCCTTGCTATATATTCATACGGCTTGACACCTTTATCAAATTACACACAGGATATCCAGTTCTTTGGAAGGTACTCTTTTAATTTGAATTCTGCAAGGGAAGAGTCTTGCCTTAAAAAAAAAAGTAATTGCACATCCTCGGATTTTTAGGAGACGGTATTCCATCAAAATGTCGGCTTGAAAACTTTTATTCGGTCTTAAAAAATCTACAGGAAGTGCTTGTTGTAGGTGTCAAGGACTTCCACCGGGAATCTCCCGACCTCTGAAAGATGGCTTGCCTCAGGTGGAGATGCGACACCGCTTATTTTGCAATAATGTCAAGTGGTAAAACCACTCGGCAGCCTATCGCTCTTTGGTATCAAATTGTCTCCACTGAGGTTGGAGTGAAGGCACTTGACCCCTGTCATCTCACAGTTATTACATGTTTTGAAAGCCACTGCGGGCAGGGCTGACTACCCTCCCTCTCCCCTTATCTCTCCCTCCACCCATCCTTATCTCTCTCTCTCTCTCAGCCCATCCTTATCACTTCAGTCTCTAGCTCCCTCACTCTTTCCCCATCATGCCATGGGTCGTACCCCTTCATACTAATGGCCGTTTGTTTCTCGGGCAGGGGAGTTCAAATGGTGTTAGCATGACGCAGTGGAAGCACGTGGCGAGGGCTCACCACCACTGCTAAAACACCGACGGGCTCCTCTCCACCAAACCAACCACTCAACAAAGTCTAGCCCAGGGCAATCGCTCTGTTCAATCACATTGAATTTCATTATTGACCAGCAATGTTAATAATAGCCATATACATTGAACATTCATCTTCTCAGCTATTTGAGAAGTGTGTGTGTGTGTGTGTGTGTGTG